>CAUHTR010005752.1:0-17340 GCA_959609185.1 Schmidtea polychroa | reverse complement strand
AGAGCAGATGTCATCACGCACATTCCAGGATGATGACAAAAGCTAAGGAATTTTTTTGGGAGTTTAGGAGTGGCGACTTAGCCGCAAATTACATTTTAGGCTAGAAAAATTTCAGAAAAATTTCAGTAGAATTTCATTGTAATTAATATCACAAGCTTTATTTGTATAAAACCATTTGTACAAAACTAACTTGAGATTGAGCCATGATTGAATTTGAAACATTGGATAGTTGTTCAACACTTCGGCTAATAAACATTGGAGTTGTGTTGATCTTTTTTAGAGCTCGATTGAATAGAATATCATATCCATAAGTTAGCAAGTTTATCTTTTGATCGCTTTGGGGAAATTTCATAAACATCTCTTGGAGTTCCTCTTCTGTCATTTCATGATTTACAGAAATTAAATCGTTGATTTCCGATCGTTTTGAAAAACTTCCATTAATAATTTGCAACGATCTTGCTGAGCCACGAAAAGACATCTCTTCGCCATATTGATCATTGAAATACGACATATCAAACATTCATTATCTTCCATATTTCACTAAGGCCAAAAATTCAAATCAAAATTATAATTAAAACCACCATTCCAGAAAACATAACAACAACACTCTAAAAAATCGATATCATAATAAATCAGTTCTTTAAATCCAAAATCCGTCGATTCAAAATACCCACAAAAATCACCAGTTCAAACAAAAGCTTCCTCGAACTCTATAAATCAAAAATTACAAAAACAACTAATTAATAAAAATTGCGACATACCTCTTGCTCGCGTCTGTGGGCGCACATCCATATTATTATAATTCTGCACACAGACGCGAGAACATTCAACAAAACATAATCTTCTCACTTTTCCGCTTCTGTGTGTGCACACAATCCAAATCAACAAAGTAAAAAGCGCACACAGACGCGCGATAAACTAATATGACAAAAAATGACACTGCTCTCGTCTATGTGCACATACAAACCCATCTCCTAATACAACGCGCACACAGACGCGAATTAATCTCCTAATTTACCAACTTCATTCTATTCATCTTTTAACTCATTTTTTATAATTTTTATTAAACGTTTGGGATTTTTGAAAAAAATACTTAAAAACAAATTTATTTAAAAAAATTCCTGAAAATATTTTCAAAACTAAAAATATACTTAAAAAAATATAAAATTTATAAAATATCTACTAATTTATTAGAACTTATTTAATAACTAAAAAAATTAATATCTAAAAATAAATTTAAAAAATAATTAAAGAAAATTTAGTTCAAATAATAAATAAATAAAATAAATAAAAATACTAACAAATTGAGTCGTTTTAAAAAGATATTACTGAAAAATAAATTATAGTAAGTAATCAATACTTTTTTCCTATTTATGAATTTATTTTGGTGGACTAGCAACTAATAGTGTTAAATATAATTCAAAATTAAAAGAAAATATTGATCGAATAAATTATAAGTAGACAGCCCGGTACCGTGACACCTTTTGACGGGGGGCCCAGACTCTCATTAAAGGGGCCAGTAATTCTCGTGTAAACTAAGTATTTTATGAAAACAGACTAGTCACTACTCACACTTTGCACTCCGAAATGTTCAATTTAAAAAAAAGGAAAGCAAAATCGACATTTTGTCTGAGCATTATTTTGCTACATTATTGCATATTTTTCGCACATTTTTTAGGAACAAACACAAAAAACAAATAGCTGCATGTATTTGCACGACGGACAATTGGACATACAAAGACAGAACACACAGTCACACAGATTTGAAAACTAAAGGTGAGTGCAATAGAAATTACACAGGAACTAGATCCAGAAAAAAGAAATTACGTGTGTGAGATATCGACATGACTCAAAATAGCTGCAGTCGACGATTTTTCATTTCATGAAACCGCCGATGTCACTTTCAAATGAGAGCAATACAAGGTTGGCTTTACGAGAATGGCTCATAGACGTACGAAAGGGAGTTAAGACACGAGATAAAGTACTGAAAGTCGCCTTACATGTGGCAGTTGAAGCACCGATTGTCAGTGCAGAAGCTGCAAGACGATAGACAGATGGAAAAGCATCTCGGTATGAGTACAGTTCTTGCACTAACTGATGAACGTTTGTCACAGTACTGGCTCTCTTCAATAGGAAAACCTTTGCAGTTTCAAATTCATGTTGGGTTTCGCTTAGGTCCACGCCACACAGTGTCGCTAAAGTCTTTAGATCCTCAATATTCAAAAAGTTTGCGTGATCAGTCTTCAAACATGCAAGAGACTTATAAAGGCTTCTGTTGGTGACACCGAAGCGTTTTGTTAGTTCCTGCAGAGTCCTATCAACGACTTCGTAATACATCTGGCGATATGCGCATCTGATAGGCAAGGCCTGGTGTTCTGGCTGTCCCACAGATCCGAACACAATGAAGTTGTCTAATTTTGAGTTCATCTGAGTTCTTCTTCTTTTTGGTGTCTGTTCCATATCCATTTGACCTTCGAATTTCCCAAAAAGAACTTGGAATTCCTCTTCATTGCGTAGGCTGCGAATGCGCTCTATGACGGCATCCATAACATCACATGCTGAAGAAAGGTCCATTGCTTGACCCTGCAAGCTATTGTTGGCTGTTTCAAGGATAGTCAGCAATGAGAGCACCATGTGTGCAATGAACTGAAACTCCACTTCATTGACTCGATGCAAGAGTCCAGTAGCTTCCAATTGAATATCAATTGAAAAGTGAGAATGTCTACTAGAACACATCTCAAGCAAATTCACAATTGTATCATAATTAGTTGTTATTGCCTGAGTCGTCTGCAAGTGTCCTGTCCAACGATGTTCCATGAGCCGTGTCAATTTATCGCCTTGATATATGGCCGCAACCTTAGGATATGACAAAAATGTGTATAAGTTTCTGCATATGTCGAAGAAGTCCCGCAGTTTTTGGCACTCAGAAACGGCACGCACAACAACCAAATGCAACTTGTGGTTGAAGCAATGGACATACGGAATTTCTTTTTGTAGACGCTCCTGAAGCAAGGGCTGCACCCCACCATGCTGTCCAGACATAACAGCGGCTCCATCATAGCATTGGGAAATTATATTTTTAGGATCCAACTGAGCCTCTTTCAAGGTTGTCAAAATTACATCTGTGAAGGCCTCTGCATTGAGAGCAATTGTTCGGGAAATGCAGATTAAGTGCTCCTGAGGTTGTCCTGCTGAGACAAACCTTATGGCAATCGACACATTCTCAGTCCCTGTTCGATCTTTGGTACCATCCACCTTCAGAGTAAAATATTCAACATCCCCAGACTTGCACTTCTTAACAATTGACTCTTGCACTATTGATGCCATTAACGCGATAATTTCATTTTGAATTCGAGGTGATGTGTACGTGGCAATTTTGGGAATCGTCTTAATGATTCGAGCCAGCTCAGGATTTTTCTTAACAGTGTATTCGAAGAGACGTAAAAATAGACCACACGGAAGCTTATCATCCTCATCAATATCATCTCTACTGAAACTGTCACCACGAAAGGCTAATTCATTTGTCACAAGAAACTTTACAACGTCAACGATTTCGTTGACATAATAACGGTTGTTCTTCAGCTGTGTTTCATTAATCAAAGTGCAAACTTCCTCACCTTTTTCACATCTCAGCTGTTTCTCTTTCCAGCGTTCCATGGCATGGATGTGGCCAGCAGAAGATTCATGCTTTTGAAAACCTTTTCCTGTTTCTAAAGCCGATTTCCAATTTCGGAATCCTCCTGTTCTGAAAGCACTTTCGCCAGTAGAGCCGGGCAATGAAAATTTTCTACAGCAAAAGCAGAAGACTGCATCTTTCTCAATAGAGTACTCCAAATATGGTCTTCCATTATACCACACAGACGAAAATGAGTGTTCCCTTGAACCAAACGAAGTCTTTGGGAAATTTACATCAGTTGGCTGGCGTGGCATTTCTTCACCCAGATCACATTTAGTAGATGACAGAGTCTTAGCAGGTGCACAAGAAGATGAGGACATCACTGCACTTTCACGGATACATGAAATAGCAGGTACAGATGAAGGACTAGCACAAGTTGAGGACATAGTATCAGAGATACTATCACTGGATGAAGTGACTGAAGTCACAGAATTCTTTGGAATGACTTGGAAGAAATTCATGATACTCTTTTGTGTCGACATGTTCTAATACGATGAAAATAATGTTACAAAATATGATCAATTAACATGTCACTCTGCCATAGGAGTGAGTTGAGTATAATGACATGTGATGTGCTCTCATTGGCCTATCTCTCTACCATCGTATAAAGACCACAATGCACCCACTCCGTGCTCTGACACTCAATCATGCCTCCATGCGTTGTTACTGCCTGTGAGGCAGGAAAGACAGACAGCACGCACCCTACCCACGCCACCGACTTCACATGCCAGTCTCTTCCAGTGAGGCAGATAGATGGAACATCCTACCCCCGTCCACACTACATAAACCTCTACATGTGCAACTCATGCACACCCATGTCAATGCATGTGTGCACGATAGCAATTTTTCTTTTATCAAACATATTGAATGTAATTTTTTATTCATGTCCGTTTTTTTATTTGGGGGGGCCAGACTTGCGTTGGAGGGGCCGGGCCCTCCTGGGCCCCCCCGACGGTACGGGCCTGTAAGTAGTCAAATAGTATTATTAAATATTGATACAAATATCGTTAACCACTTACCGGGCGATTTTTTTTCATGTTTTCGGTCAAAAAAAAACTATTTTTTTTAAATCATTAATTAATAGTATATAATCAAAATATAACGTAAATATATTTTTTTTAATTTTCCGAGTTTGTATTCACTATTTTTTCTATATGAGTTTGCACTCATATTTGAGAGCGTGCCCGGCAAGTGGTTAAATATAAATCAGAATATTGATCGATACAAATAAAATTAAAATTTAGTTTTTTTACATTATTGACAAATAATTCATACGTAATATTATAAAAGTTAATTATTTTATCATTTTTAATATTCACGTTAAATTTAAAAGAAAATATTTATAGATTACTTAAAAATTCGCAACTAACAAATTATTATAAGTAGTAAAATATTGATAATAAATATTGATCGACAATACTAAGAATTTTAAAATGTATTTTTTTACAGTAATTTTTTTTACTGACAAATAAAATTAATTATTATTAAAATACAATTAATAATTAATCTGCGATATTGCTGTCAAATATATTATAAGTAGTAAAAATTGATCAATAATACAAATATATAATATTATTGAAAAATAATTTATAAGAAGTATTACAAAAGTAAATTATTTTATCATTTTTATTCGATTATTTATTAAAATACAATTAATAATTAATTTTCGATATTATTAACAAATAAATTGAAAATAGTAAAATATTGATAAATAAATCAAAAATAAATCAAAATAAAGAAAATAAATGAAGAATTAAATATTAATTTAATTTTTTATCTGTCTGGGACAGGTTCGAAGATTATGACCAATTTCATTGCAATTGCCGCATTTTATAACTCTTGGTTTTCATATGGATATTCCATTTCTTTAGCCATGGAACAACTACAAAATCGTCGAGTTTTATCATAAATTCTTAAATTACTCAAATTTCTTTTTTTTTTGGAGCTTTAGCAAAGTTGGAATCGACTCTTTGAATTATTCTTATTGTACTCCCAACATTTTCATATTTAATAATATTTACTTCATTTATACTTCATTTAATTTCTTTATTTTGATGTGTTGTTTTTTTAATTTATTTTTAGATATTAATTTTTTAGGTATTTTATAAATTTCATAAATTTGAAATTTTGAAAATATTTTTAGGTATTTTTTCAAATATTCCTTAACTTTTAATTGTAAATTCTAATTAATTTTTTATAGTCATTAAATTCATGATTCCAACTGTCATATCCATTTGAAAATGTAGCAATATTACAAGTTTAGCCCTTAAAAGACTAGAGAAAAATAATTTTCTAGACAAATAGTGTCAAGTAGTAACAGAATGAAAAAGTTTGTAATTAGGCTATTTTAAATTTTTGATTTAACTTCTTTTTATTTAAATTATTAAAAATTAGCAAAAATTTTTTAAATATGTCCATAGATTAGGTATATATTTAGGTTTATATCTAAATTTGAAAATGTGTCCGATAGGATTAAAAGGACATCAATTTTTTTATTAATATTACTCAAATCACTTGTATTATTTCAAAGCATGTTTCAAATACATTCATTTTCGAAAACAAAAGGCAATATGTAATTTAAATTTACATAATACAAAAACTTTTTAAACTCTTTTTCATCTTTTGTCACAAAGAAATTAAATATAACCACAAATCAAAAAAAAATTTAAGATAATTTATTTAATTTATTTTACTTCCTACACGAAATTAATAATAATTTTAATGGCAATAAATTAATGTTTAATGATAAATTAAATAATGTAAATAATAAATTTATAATTAAAAATAATGATAAAAATCAGAAATAAAGTGAAATTGAATGAAATAACAAAACATAAAGAAAAATAGAAAAGATTAGTTATAATGGTGAAAAGAGCACAGTAACAATTTGTAACAATGGCGCACTATTAGTGGGAGACAAATTCGAATATTGGGTCGTATGTAGAATGTTGAATTCAAAAATCTTAGTTAGGAGGAAATTTTTGGGATTTATTGCTCGTGTAACAATAATAAAATTTTTGATGATTAACAAAAACAAAATAATATATATGATACTAATTGAATCCGTATTTTTATTGCCCTCGATTAATTAAACAAAATTAGAATAAAATATATTTATAAGTTTACAGTTTACCTATATAAATTGTCGAAACAACCCATTTCACATTTACAAAAAAATTAAATTACGATATTCAAGTTAATAAAATTGATTTTGATCTTATTTTGATGGTGTTTCATGTAATTGCCACTATGCCACAATACCACGGTTTTACATTAATATGATAGAAAGTTACATAATCGGTTTAGCACTATAAATTTTGCATTTAAAAATAATTGTGTAAAATATCAAATTTTAAAAATCCATTAATTTCGAATTACTCCCAACGAAAAATAAAATTGATCCAACTGGGGAACTAGGGCCCCAGGTGAGAGGCATTGCATTAGAGCATGAATAAATATGTTTGATATATGATAAAAGTATAAAATAAAAATATTAGAATTCGAAAAAAATCCTAAAAATTAAAGTTTGATATTAAAAAGTACAAGCAAAATATATAATGGGGATGGAAGGGAGTTTTTATTTATTTTATTGAAAAAACTTATTTGTGTAGCATCTTGGTGTTTTAAAGGAAATTTTTTTAACAAATAACAAAAGGAATTTTTTATTTAAAAGTGCACAAAATTCAATTTAAATTCAAGCAGTCCTAAAATATCGATAACTGTGGATCAATTTCCCGTTCACTTTTTATTGAACGTAAGCAACTATTTTATTGATAAAGGTTCCATAAATCAATAAAACGATAAATAATAAATCATAGATAAATCAATCAATTAAATCACCCAAAAAAATTAATAAATAGTTAAAAAATAAAAAAAAAGTGAAAATTTATTGCAAAAATGTCATTGAAAATCATTAACAAATAATATACAAAGTATTTCAATTAACAATTTATTAATGATATTATATTTCATTGGCTAAATCTGCAATATTTTCATTATCTAAAAAATTATAAAATAATCAATGAAAATAAAAAAAAAAGAAATTACCATGTAATTTACAATCTTCCAGGAAACTTGTAACGTTCTCTCTGATGCTAGAATCAAAAATGCAACCTAAACATGTTTTCAGTTCAGTTAAGGTCTTCAGAATAGCCAAGTGAACGATTGGCTCCAACTCGGTGATATGCTTGCACAGCCCGAATGCTAATGGCGTAAGGAGGGCTTCATCATTGAATGAATTAGTGGCAATCTGAATGATCAATGGGATCATATGTTTCTCTGTGATCGTTACATAGGTGATTTTATCGAAATATTGATCAATAGAAAGCATGCAGCGGCAGATATTCGATATCAGATCAATTGTTTGATCAGAAATCGATAGATTCATTCCGCATTTATTTTCGGCTCTCAATAGAGAAATCAATGCATTGCAAATAGATTTGATCAACTCTCCACATTGAACCGGAGCTTCACTTATCAACGAGTCCAATGAGAACGGAATCATGAGAGTCGATTGAATTTTTCGTTTTTTAACCTTGGATTTGATTTCCACAGAAAGATGTTTCAAAAATCCACTTGCGACAGAAATAAACTCGGAATTATTGACAAATTCAATTGTTTTATCCACCTCACTGGATTTCACTATGTGATGATTGACAAAATCGAAAAAGCTGGAATTTCTCTCGAGATAGAACTTGACAGGCAGAGTGGAATTCTGTGTAAATTCTTTCAATTTGCTCATTATTTCCATGTCGAATTCGAATAAATAGCACAATTGATTTAGCACTTTGATTGATATTTCTTGGATTGATTTCAAATCAATTGCTGATATTTGAGATTGATTTTCATTCAATGATAATGATAGCTGGATTAATTTCCACATAACTCGTGAGTCTTCCTCCTCTGGGCAATATTTGGCATGGAGTTTGTTGAGATTTATCAAATGACATCCGAAAATGCTAATGCTACCAGAAAGATATGAAATATTCCCACTGACAATTCCTTTCTCAATCAGCATCAAACAAGTGCTAATCAGTGATTTTGTATCTGTCATTTTTGATAATTTATTGCGTATTTCTTTCAGGAAATCACATGAATGCTTAGCTAGTTTTCTCAGTTTATTATTCAATGAGTCGATTTGGAAAAGTTTCTCCAATAATTCCCCAAAACATTCCCAACCAACTGATGAAGAATCTGCTCTGGAAATAATTCCATACATTAATGCCAAACTCGATTCGAGTTCTCCATTTCTCAGTTCTGAATTATCAATGCATTTTTCCATAACATTCAAACACCATTTGAATACTCGTAGAAGTTCTTTGTATTTATCTGATGCCAAAAAGTTTTTGAAAAATAGATTTATTAATATAACTTTATCCGATGAGATTTGTTTGAGGTTTATATTGAGTAAGTTCGAGAAAACATTTACACAAGTCTTTTCAACGAGTTCTTTCGAGGTGAATCCTAATGCTACGAAACTCGAGATGCAAGACAAACACGTAATGCAATCGAGAGATTCAAATTTCTTTAATATGACATCACTAAGCATTGGAATGATAGAAATGGCCATTTCGTCCAATTCTGTATCGCCTTGGAGTATAATTTTCGTTCTAACCATTATCGACAATTTACTAGCCAACAACTCAAGACATTTGGATTTTACATTTTCATCAGTTTCCTTAATAGCCAGATCAATGACCAACGACAAATAGAGGTTTATCGATAATGACATTCCGATATGTTCTATAATCTGACGAAAAAGTTGACAGATTTCATTTCGTTGCGCAACAGTTATCGGAGCGTTGTTAATCAATTTCATTGATGCAAAAAGTGTCCCGATGAATTCTTTCAGACTTTCCGTAACGGTAATCAAACCATCAGAGTTTTCTTTTAAATGAATTAAACTGTAACTTATGATGGTCTTTAATAGACCAAATGAATCGATCTTCTTTTCTAAGAGATTTTCTTTCACAGATACAAAATGTTTTTCTTCATCGTTATTGGCGGAAAGTTTGATTTTTGAAACATCAGCATTTTTCGTTTTACGTTTCTTATTATGAGGTGAACTAGAAATGTCTGTATCGACAAATTTTCGTTTCCTACTGGGATCTTGAATGAAATACGAGAGGAACATTATAATTTTCTTCAACGATAATATTTGCACGTCAGGGGAAAACATTTTCAACAATGGCATAATCAGACATTCATTGGAATTCATATGGGTTCCTGATGGTTTGATTGCTGTCATGAATATCATTTGAACCCATAAGATACTGTCATTCTCATCTGCAAACGATAAGCTCTTAACTATCGAGTGGAACAATACTAAAACCCGATGTTTCGGTAGGATTGAACACTCGCGAATTAAATTGATAATTATTTGAACTGTGTCACTAGAATTTTGGGATTTTTGCTTAATGCATAATGGTAATGTTTCGTTGATAATGCTGATAAGGATATTCATGGACTTCTGGTCCTCCTTTGGTACCAAATAATTACCGATCCAAGAAATGAAATAGATCAGATTAAAGTGTTGAGATCCTATTCCTAATTTAACTATGTTTTGTATAATAATGAGGTTAAGCTCATTCACGTTAGAATCTTGAAATAAATACAGGCATTTGGAGAAGATTTCCAAACTGATTTTATCAGAAATGGAATCAAGATTTACTTTATCTTTTGATTCCATTACACAAGTCAAAATAGAAAGAACGGCAGCCATAATATTTTTTGCAATTTCTATGAGATTTTCATCTACGGGCTCAGAAGTTTTTCGAGAGAGTCTACTTACAATTCTAAACGAATTTAGTCATAATTTAGTTATAGTAAGTAGTGAATATATTTTTCTTTTTTATGAATTTATTTTTTAGTTAAATAATCATTTATTTTTTTATATTTCAGAAGTTTTAATTCCTATATTAGATTTTCGATCAATATTATTGTAAAATACCATTGATATATTTTTTTCAATATTCAAGTAATATATTGATTTAAATAACGTTAAATATTGATTGATAAAATTAAATTTAAGGTTTTTTACAATATTACTGAAAAATAATCTATAAGTATTATAAAGAAATATTTTAATAAATTTTAAAGAAAACAAAAATAAAATTAATTTTTCGATATTACTAACAAATAAATTATAAGTAGTAAAAGATTGATAAATTATACCGAAATATAATAGTATTGTCAAATAAATTATATATAGTATTAAATTTTAAATATTTTATTCATGTTAAATTTAAAAATAATAATAATCAATTGGTATTATTACTGACTAAACATTTATAAGTAGTATTATAATTAAATATTTAAATTACAGTTTCAAAAAATTTAAAAACTGATAATTATTATAAAAATATAATTATTATATATTTTTAATAGTCATGTTAATTTAAAAGAAAATAATGATCGATTACTTATATAATTAATTAAATAATTAATTTTCAATATTACTTACAAATAAATCATAAGTAGTAAAATATTGATAAATAACGTAAAATATCAAAAAAATGATCGATAAAAATATATTAATTTTTTTACAATTAATTGATAATTATTATAAAATTATTATAAATTATTTTTAATGTTCATGCTAAATTTAAAAGAAAATAATAATCGATTAATAATAGAATACAATTAATAATTAATTTTCTATACTACTAATAAATAAATTATAAATATTGATTGACAATACTGAGAAATTTAATTTAAAAATTTTTTTCAATATTACTGACAAATAAAATTAATTATTATTAAAATACAATTATTAATTAATTAAAATACAAATATGTTAAAAATGTAATTTTTTTACAATATTATTTGCAAATAAAATTTATAAAAATAAATTAATTTATCATTTTTATTAGTCATGTTAAATTAAATATTTATCGATTACTTAAAAAATTGAAATTAATTTACGATATTACTAACAAATAAATTATAAGTAGTAAAATATTGATATTAAATATTACTGAAAAATAAAATTAATTATTATTAAAATAAAATTAATAATTAATCTCCAATATTACTATCAAATAATTTATAAGTAGTTAAATATTGACAAATAATTTATAAATACTATTATAAAATTTAAATAATTTATCATTTTCACAATTGATATAATCAGTTGGCAATATTACTGACTAATCATTTATAAGTAGTAGTATAATTAAATATTTAAATTACCGTTTCAAAACATTGAAAAACTGTTCCAGTAACACCAGTTGATCATTGATCGCGATAAATTGCCCGCGGCAAAATACCGATAGAATAATATTGATTTTGTTGATTACCTCTTCGCTATAGAAGCTTGGCAACAGACTGGCCTCTCTAGAAAATACGAATCAATTGATTATAATACACTCGGTAATTTCCACCTTTTCAACTTCCTGATTGATTTCCTCTTATCATCACCATCTGTGATATCGATATCTTTCATTAGGAATAGATAATTCTCCAATGACAACGGCAAATATGAGATATACTCAACAGCAACGTTCCTCGCTTCTCGATTGAGATCCGACATGAGGGCTGAGAGGATTTCCTGTTGATGAGATTCGCCAAGCTCTCGGAAGCTCGACTGAATCCGATGGATGAATTTCTGCAACGCATCCCGATAGATGAGATTCTGTTGATTGGACAAATCGATAAATCTCAATTTGGACATGATCAAGTTCCAAATGTTCTCGAATTTCGGAATGAGAACGAGATTTTTCGAGTTGACAATCGAAATCGACAAAATGGAAACTGTGAGCGATGAGAAATCCAAGCCGTTCAATTCTGTGAGAATCAATTCCGAAACTTTCCCATAGAACAATGTTTCCGGGTCTTCTGCGAGCAATTGTTTCCTGAAATCCAGTATATTCAATCGATTGCTGGAGAACCGACGCAACAGTTTCATGGAGAGTTTCTTCACTTCGACATCCGGATGGAGAGTGCAACAACAAAGATGTGACAACAATCCGCCGGCTTTGTATTGGAACTTCAATTCGGCGGGTTTTTCTTTCATTAACTTTAAAACATTCATAGCGAATTTCGAACCGTTATTCAATTGGATAATATTTGCGAAATTCATCCAATTGAGAACATATTTCAACAGTAAATCCACTAATTGCGATTCTATGCCTTCATTCAACCAATCAATATTGATTCCTTGTTTCGTTTCTGCCCATAACACTTGATATTTCTTTAGACTAGGCTCTTTTTTCATTTCATCCTTAATTTCCATAACATTATTCTCTATTTCAATTTGTTCCTCCTTTTCAATGTTTGCCTCCTTGCATTCCTCAATAACTTTCTTTTCGCTGTCATTTAATTGGTCAAAATTCTTTTTAAATAGAGACTCCATTTTTGGTTCAAATGTGTATTTTTGATAATAACAAATATCAAGGATAGCTCTTAATGCGACAAATTGATTAGCAGTTCCGTTTTTAAGAATTCTTTTAAATGATGATTTTAGTAAATTTTTTTCTAGCATTATTTTTTCCGAAAAATAAAGTAATAGAATTATAGCTGATGAGTTGATATTTTCATGGCTTGTTTTTAATCCATCTACGATAAAGCGAGTAAATGGACTTAGATACTTTTCTATTTTTTCTTTTGACATCAATTGTACTGTATTTAGTATATTAATACCCAAACAAATCATTACATGACACAATTCTTTGCATGCATCTTGATCACACTTAGTGATATCTACTATTTTCATAGGCCAGCTACAAATCATTTCCAGGACATTTGGATTTTTTAAACACAAGCTACTTATATCCAATGCCGTTAAATGGTTTCCTTCTTTACTAATTGTTTTCAACCATAAAAAATCGGGTTTATTTGTATCTAGCAATCGAATAAACTTGATAAATATTGAACTATTGTGATGTGGTAAACAGCACAGTAATACATTTTCTGGTTGTTGAATGTGTATTTCATATTTATAAACAAGCCATTCAAATGCTACAAAGACAAAATCCTTTTCTAAATATGGAGTAAGCAAGCAAACAAATGTGTAATGCTTTTTTTGCAAATCTAAAAAGTCATGTTGTTTGAGTTGGTGAGGAACTAGATCAATGGTATCTTCTGTATAAAGCGATTCAAATTGACGAAATTTAGGATCAAATTCACATAATTTTAAGAATCCTTTTCTACCTAAGTAAACAAAATATTTATAACGAATTTATAATTGAATTTTATTTACATTGTAAATTAACTTGAGTTCGACCAATGGCAAATCCATCTTCATATATAAGAGACTTTTTATCTTTTGTTCTAATATCAAAAATTGAAACCACAGGTTTACTTAAACATTTAAGTTGCTCCGAAAGAGACATGGTAATTAAAATTTTTAAACGTGAAATTCAAAATATTTACGATAAAATAAAATAGAATTAAAAAGGAATATATTTAAACAATCTTTAGTAAAAATTATTGTAACTATCTTTTTTTGTTACAAAAAATTTTATAATTTAAATATTAATAAGATATTTTCATAAATTGTTTATTATACATATTGAAATAAATAAAATTATCTATTTTTGAAATTTTAAAATTAATTTTTAGAAAAATAAAAATTAGTTAATATTCAAAATTTACTAAAGCTGTGCGTCAACCTGTAATTTATTATCATAACACATTACAATTAAAAATTATAATTAAAATAAAAAAAATTTTAAATTTATTAAATGTCAAGGTGTTTTTTAAATGTCTTTTTAAATGTATTTTTATTATAGAGATTTTGTGAACCGTGCTTGTGTGCAGGTATTTATCTTTCTTCCAACTGAGAATTTTTCTGTCCGTTTCTAGCAGTGTTTTTCAAAATATGTTCCGCGGAGCCATGAGGATCCGCGAGCTAACTTAAAGGGCTCCGCGGATCCCATAATCATTTCGAAATAAAATTATAAATTCAAATTACCTAAAAATTAAATAATAATTTAAAAAAAATTAACTATTAATTATCATTATTTCAAAACAATATAGTGATAATTTAAGCCTTTGCTGCGAATAATGTATGTAATGAAAAAAAAATTTTCGACTATAAGATAGTCCTTGTCAATCTTGGAGATCTGACAAGGATTATATTATAGTCGAAAATGTTTTCATCAAATACATTATTCGCAGCAAAGGCTTAAATGATCACATTATTGTTTTAATAAATGCTGCTACAAAGAAATCTTCACTTTATATTGTTAATTCATATATGAAATTAATTTGTTGTTTTGAAATATTCAGATTTACTTAATTTTAACTAAAAATTTATGCAATTGTTAATTCGATATAGTGCGCTACTCCTACTACAGAGTTTCTCAAGTTGTGCTCGGCGGAACCCTGGGGATATATATGTGTGTATATATTAATGTCTCGTTGCATTATTCTTGCATGAACTTAATTTAGAAATGGCGGAAATTTATTTAAGTAAAGTAGGTCCTTATATAAAAACATTAATAAATAAGAAAAAATAAATTGAGATTTACTAGTTATACCACGTGTAACATGTTCATTTGTTCGTGAAGTCTAAGAGTATGCTGCTATGCAGGTGCTCTGGTGCAGAGATGCACTGTTTATATTAGTAATTTCATTTAAATTTTAATTTCAAACGATAACTAGCCAAATATGTCATGGTAGATTTATTATTATTTTTTTTATCTTTTCAGTTTAAATGAATAGTTAATAAAATGTTAAAATGATGGATAGGAAATATAAAAGAGGAGCTGAAAACGAAAAATACAATTAAATAGAGAAAAGGATGATTTAGGTGCAGTAATAAGCGAAAGAGATAACAACTTAAACAAAGAGAAAGAGAAAAAACAACAAAGTTAAGATTTAATTAACAATACCAAACCAATAATAGGGTAAGATATACAACAACGAGAACTGCGCCTGCAAACAAAGGCTTTTAATTCGCTTTCGTATCAAAAATAGTTTATGAAGAAATAATAGTGATTATGGGAAAACAAGTAATAAAAATAATTATTGCTGAAATAAATTGTGACGATCCCAAGTACTACTCAAATGTGATGGACTCTACACCAAATTTTTCCCATAATGACCAACTTGCTATTATAGTAAGATATTGTTTTGAGGGAAAGTGTATGAAAGATGTGTATCTTTCATAAAAAAAATCAGAAGTCACACTGGCTTATCTTTATTCAATTCTTTACAAGATTTTCTAGAAAAAAATGGACTGCCACTTGCTAATTCTATAGCACAGTCTTTTGACAATCGCAACTCAAGTTTTTTGGAGTAGTGCACCAAATATATGTTTTCTTTTCCTCATCAACCTATAGGTAGGAGCTTCTAAATGGTGCAACAAAACAAATATTTTCTATTAAATGTTTAAACCAGACTAGATGGTCTTATCACTATGATGCTGTCAGAGATTTAAAAATAGTTACAGTGATATATGAATGTATTAAAAACATTTAGTGACAATATTGATGAGAAACTTGATTTCCAAAGAGAGGCACAGAATTTATATAATAAGTTGGCGAAACTTGAAACTGCAATTTTAGCAGATTTTGGGAAGAAACTTTAGAGAGATTGAATTTAGTTAACAAAAAACTGCAGACTCCAGGCTTAGACATATGTTAAGATTATAAATTAATTACGTCATTAGAAACATTCATGACCAAAATATGAATTCATTCAGATCAAAAGCTAAATGAATACGAAGAGACAGCCAAAAAATTCAGTCCAAGTGTGGAAAAATAATACAGTAATTTAAAAAAGAGACGCACTACTTCAAAATTTTCTGATAAATCTACTGAGTAAGTTTTACTAAATGGAGCAAGAAAATTTAAACGGATCACTCTAAACCAGTGGTTCTCGATTAATATAAAAGCGCGGAAGACCATTCACATGACAAAAAAATACTTGCCCACAATGACTGACCAATCACAAATTACTATAAATCTGTCGTAAACGTAAACAATGCCTTCTTATAAGCAAAGAATACCACGCGCAACAATAACAAGCAATAAAAACACTTTTATATTTGTATGTTTATATATCTGTGTAACGGCTTTTTTATTGAATCATCTTATAAAAATTTAATTGAGGTTTTTGATGATATGTATCTAAAATGCAAATTTAAATGTAAAATGTCATTTTTTTCGCGGAACACTGGAAGCGTAATCGAAGAAGACGGGTTGGGAACCACTGCTCTAGACGTTGCATTAGATAAATTGATTATGGATTTAAATAAAAGAGGCCATGTCTATGGGGAGTTTAGCAAACGATTTAAATTTTACTGGATTTGAAAGAATTAATATTGATAATATTGACTTGGAAAGTGCACGTAATGTTGTTGATTATTATTCGGATGATCTAGACGAACATTTGGTAGATGAATGAATTCATTTAAAATCTTACTTACAGACTAAGTCAGACTCATGCAAAATGTGCTGTGATGTGTTCAAGCTAATTTTTGAAAAGAAACTTGTCGATGTATTCCAAATTGCTATACAATGGTAAAAATTTTATTGGTATTGCCAATCACCAGCTGTGAGGCAAACGATCCTTCTCCAGGTTGTCCTATATAAAAAACAAATATAGGACAACAATGGCGAATGAAAGATAAATTATTTATCAATTCTCTCTGCAAACTGTGAAATAACCAAAGAATTGCAATGTGATGATCAAATAAAATAATTTCCAACATATAAATT
>CAUHTR010005751.1:0-25141 GCA_959609185.1 Schmidtea polychroa | reverse complement strand
AAGAAACTTTGGTTTAGTTTTTATATAGTCATTAAATTCTGAGCAAGACATTTCAAAATTATTATTGAACAAATATAAAAGTATTATATTAAATTATCATAAATTATGCTTTTTTAGCAGGTAAGAAATAACACAAGCAGGCAGCATGAAATTGATACAGTTATACAATATAATAACAAAATAAATAAATTTAACGTCAAAATTTACAAAATTTGACAACACCTAACCTACTGAAAATTTTTAAGAGCACAATATTTACCCTTCAGACAAATTGAAGAAAACTCGTTACAAAAACTTAACTTTAACTTTATTGTTGAGGATACCTAAATAACAATTTATAAAGAAATAAATAAAATTACCTGGGGTAAGATCGCCATGACAAACGGGACGATCTATGGAAATTCAGAAAAGAAAACGGAAGTAAAAAGAAATTAAAAATGAGAAAGATAAAGGAAATAAAAGGAATCAAACAGGTAAATAAAAACCTAGGTCAATACTAATTAATTAGTACAAAAAGGAAAAGGAATTTTTAAATCGGGGAAAAAGGAAAACAACAATATCCTTATCTCGACAGCTTGCCAGTGATAACAGAATTAATGGGACAATGCGGTCAAACAAAAAAGGGAAAGGGAAAACAACTTGACAGCTGTCAGAGATAAAAATGAGACAGTCGGGGAAAGCAGGAGTAAGAAAATGGAAAAACACTTGATTATCTGAAGTGCCACAAGAGAAGCAAACTATATAAGGGAAAACTGGTGGACACGAAATTTGAACAAAATTAAAGAAAAAATTAGAGAGCAAATTCAGAGACAAAATTAGAGACAAGAGTTACGCGAAATTGAGACAATTTGGAAGACGATTTGAGAGACGATTTGAGAGACGATTGAGAGATGATTTGAGAGATAAAATTATTGTGGAAAATTAGATAACGTTGGACGAAACGTTGTTGGACAAAGAATTGTCAAAAATAATTGTAAAAAAAATAATTGTGGAGAATAATTATTGGAGAAGAGCGAAGAAAAGAATTAGTTAAAAATTAAAACGAAAAGAAGTTATTTGATTAGTTGAATAAAGTTGTGAAAAAAGTCAAAGAAAACAACCATCTCAAAGTCCCAGTGATAAACCAATCAGTAATTTGTGATCTTTTAATCCGGTGTTATACACAAGTGCTATTCCTCACCGAGTGTTGTAATAAGCATTGTATAGTCACCAAGCAGAGTGTTGAATTTATTGCCAGTGTAAAGAGAAAGATTATTTGTGATTATCAATAAAGATTTCTGTTGTTAAGTGTTATTTGTGAATCGGTTCAAGACACGCTTGGTGTCAGAGTAACATTTAAATTTATCACCAACTCAATAACCAAACATTATTAACAAACAGGTAGTAGCATTAAGTTAAGGTAAAACAATATTTTTAAGCTAAATTAATTATTTTTTATTTTTTTACATGGAATTTAATTAATTGATACAATAACCGAACATTTTAACGTTCGGTCTGGGTGCCAAACGAACAACGAACAATTTATTTGATTATTGAACTGTTCGTGCGAAAACCGAACGGGTGGTAAGCCTAACTCTAATTAATAAGGCTATAAAATTGAAGAGAAATTATTGGGTATTTTCAAAAGACGATAAAACCACCACAAGTTGTCTCATGTCCTCCTTATGATTTAAGTTTGGGTTGCTTCCTATATAAGTATTAAAATGAGTAAAATTAATGAAAATAATCATTTTTATCAATACATTATTGTTGTTCCATTTTCCACCATAGAACTGTTCTTAACTTTAAAAATATAATTCATAAAAAACACGAAAACTAACTTCTTTATTTTCAAACTCTACAACTTTTTATTAACAAATAAAATTATACATTAATCTCTTAAATTTTTTTAACCTTATTTATATTTTTTTTACAAAACATTTATTACATTTTGTTTTATTTGACTGCGGTCTCATTCCATTCAATTTATAAAAATACCAAAAACAATAAGTCCATAAAAGAACTTTTCTCGGAATGGTAAATTTTTATCACAAATTTATTGAAAAAGCTTCAGAATTATTGTCACCGTTATCTTCGTTAGTCAATAGAAAGATATTGGAAACCATCAAACACTCTCATGAAGCTAAAGCAGCGTTTGAAATGGTGAAATCAAAATTAACACAGACTCAAACAATGACCTTCCTGGATAGCGAAACAAAGGTGTCATTGACAACTGTTTCATCAGACCTAGCAGTTGGAACTGTGCTACATCAAGCGATACACGGAGAAACACAAGCAATAGAGTTCTTTTCAAGAAAACTATCACCTACCCAGGTTCGATACTCAGCATTCGATCGAGAGCTTTTAGCAATAGTAGAAGCCGTAAAACATTCTTCCTACAGGCTCGAAGGAAAAACATTTACAATATTCACTAACCACAAACCTTTGGTTCATGGGTTAAATATGAAGAAACCATCTCCTCGGCAATAACACCAAATTTCATTTTTATCCGAATTTAATCTTAATATTAAATATAACGCCGGTATAGATAACGTAGTAGCAGATTGTCTATCAAAAGCTTCGATAAATGTCATTCAATTCCAAGAAGATCTCCATAAAGCCCGAGTCAGAGCGCTAAGTCCTGAGAGTGCAGATATAGAAAAGTTTAATGAGGTCATTGAAGATGATGGTATATTTTATGATATGTCAATATCTAAAGAATTACGGAAGGATGTATTCAAAATATTACATCAGTATCATCAACCTGGGTTTAATGTAATTTATCAGCTGACAAAACTCAGAGCATCTTGGCCTAGAATGAAAAAAGATATGCTAGAGTGATGCTGCAACTGCGTTGAGTGTCAAGCAGATAAAATTCATAAGCGATTAAAATCCCATATACAGAGTTTTCCTGCCGAATATAGATTTGAAGTGCTGCATGAAGATATTGTTTGACAACTACCACCATCTAATAATCACGATGGATAGATATTCCGTTGACTGGAAGCACTTCCAGTCATGTCATGATGGTAGAAGTAATAACAAAAAAAGTAATAACAAACGCGTGGTTTGCAAGATATGGAATTCCAAATCATATTATAACCGATCAAGGAACTCAATTTGAGAGTAAAGTGAAGCACATTCACTCAACTATATATCATATGCAATCAAATGGATTGATTGAAAGATTTCAAGATGCATGGCACAAAAGTGCAGATGCTCGAAAGGTTCAAAAATGATATTACTGGGTGGAGAAACTCTCCACACATTCTAAAGAACATATCACTATCGTAAATGTTATTTGGTAGTGGTGCTATGTTACCAGGATATATATTCACTAGAAGAGGCTTGTCGAAGTTTCAGTACACTAAATACCAACCCTGATCTAAGATATCCAAAAGCAGATAGAATCAATATTCCGCGGAATCGGTCATTGAAGAAATTGGTATGGTTAGAACACCAGAAGTATATCATTTGAAACAGAGATACACTGAACCGTAAAAAGTCGTGTCAATACAACTAAATATCGTAACAATAAGCATGGATTCGAAAGAAGTTACAGTGAATATGCAAAGATTACAACCTGCTATAATCGAAGAAGATAAAAACAAAAATTCAAATGAAATAGGTTCAGAAGATGACTGTTTCTGCAATGCAGTATCCTATTATTATATATTTAATTAGAAAAAATATTTGTTTGAATAATTAGAAAAAAACGAAGTACCAGAAATTTGAATTTGGAGATAAGAGAGATTATGATAACAATAAATTATTGAATTTCTTATTTGTAAGTCCTTAACACATGATAATTAAAGGTTATGTGTCGCTGGAGTCCTGTAATAGAATTAAGTTAATATAAAGCAATGTAAAGCTTCACTTTAAGTTTCATTTGTAAGAACACGAATTAATATAAACTTCTATAGAATCACGTAATTATTAATGTTCAATGTTTTGATGGGAGGTTGGAGTTGTTTCATGTCCTCGATATGTACGATATGAATAAATTATTAATCCATCCTTATAAATTCTGAAATAACTAAATTCATAGCGCATTTCGTTGTATCTATAGTGTTTGAGAAAAACTTAAAACTAATTTTCATATGTGAGATACAGTCTTTTTATTACAATGAATACTAAATAGATAGTTAAATTTGATATTTTACTTTTGTTTTAATAATTTTAAATTATAAGTGCCTTTAAACAGCTTTGAAATTATAAGAATTCATTTATTATTGCTCTTTCAATTACAAAGTTTATATAAGCATTTATTATTTTTAAAATTTTGCTAAGTATGTATATTTTTCATTTTTAAATTTAATCAAATTAAATTTCAGATGTCATTAAACGGCCAACATGTTGTAAAAATTGGAGATAGCATTAGGAAAAATCAGAAAAGTAATTTAATTACATTTCGCTATGACTTTTTACCGGGATCTGTTGCCACTAATAAACCTGGCGAAGTTAAAGTCGACACAGATAAAGGCGTTAGTGTTAAACTTCCAAATCAACCCGGTTCAAACCCAGATCACACTTTATATAAAGGCGCATACAAAGAAGCTGTAAAGGAATGCGTTCTTATTGTTGATAGAATTGTAAATTATATTACAATTGGAAAATACAATTAATAATACATCCTAGACAGGTCAAATGACACTCGAAAAAATTGACTATAATGTTAATTTGAAAAATTGTCGAGTACCGGTTACAGTATCTAATAACAATAATAACAATAATAATATTTCCAATAGTAAAGTAAAAGTAGTCGAAGAAACTAAATTATCAGATAATTCAGATGATGTAAATATTTATTATCACATTATATAGTAAATTATTCAGATAGGTGGTTATGGATGTCCATGCTACTGATCGCCATGAAAACAATGGCAAAATTGTTAATTATTATTTTATTAATTGATATAAAGATGTAGATTAATAATAAAAGAATTATGATAAATAGGAAACATGATAAATAATAATAATTTTCTAGCATTGGGTAACCGAGCAACAAGATCAGAAAATAGTAAATTTCAATATTTCCTTTGCTTTTCAACATCTTCCTATAGTCAGAGCTTGTAACTTTCATATTTGATGGTGGTGGTGACAAAGGGGGGGCTAAGATGCACCTGTGTTCCGAAACGTCTCCCATGCTTTCTTAATATATAAATAGCGATTTTATTATAAATTATTTCATTAATATTGTCATTTTAATAACATTTTAATAGAATAATGATATTTATAAATGATTTGTAAATTAGTATGTATAATAAAAGAGTTTACTAATTCATTTTAACACGTTTCTCGCCTAGCTTTTAGTTTGAAGCGAAATTTGCAATTGAAAAGCGTTGAATTTATATGGTTTCTTTCGATTTCCAGTGATTTCGATTTGTTCTAAAGCATCCAATGACAAGCAGTCTATGGAGTATTCTTTTGCTGTAAATCTACCTCATATTTGACAATATTGCGGTATAGTGTCAGGTTTGCGCCAAAACCCTTCTCTGTGTATTAACTAATCCTAGGTAAACTGACGATGACGTAATTATATACAATATTACGTAATCACATGTTATATATGTAATTCCGCTTGTTATCAATATTACATATCATATCAGTCTTGTATAGCTATATAGATATATATAGAGTAAGGAATAAGTTAAATAAAGCTTAACTTAATTAATTAACAAATTTAAATATTGTTTATTGATTAATTTAGAATTTTATAAGTATGATATGTAATCAATAATTGTAAATATTATATTAATAATTTAAATGTAAGTATAGTTATAATATAATTTAAATTAACAAAATGATTGCAGAATGATGTTTTCTTGTTTAAGATATTGTTGGCGTAAAACAATCCTCTTGTTTGAATATTGTGAATAAAAATAAATATTCGAATTTCGAATCTTTAATTAATTTGAATGAATATAATTAATACTCGATCCACACAGCTTAATTGAAGTTGCTAATTCTTTCGCTTTGAACATGTTTAAATTAAATTCTTCAGAAAATAAGTTTATTATTATTTTTAACCAATGAGAAGTAAGAAAAAGGAAATAAAAGAGATGATCACAAAGCAAGATTAAATAATAATAATAAACATTCAGTATTTTAATTAAAAAATAATAATTTAAAATAATATAGAAAAAAGATCAAAAATAAATCAAAATAGTAAAACATTTTTTATAAATATTCTAAGATATTATTTATTAAAATAGGTTTTTATGAGCTAATTATAGCTTTAAAAATTAAAAAAATAGGGAATATTTAATTAAAATTTTTTTAATTTTTAAATTCCTTGGAAAAAAGTTTATTATTTTTAACCAATGAAAAGTAAGAAAAATGAAATAAAATAGACGATCAAAAAGCAAGATAAAAAAATAATATTAAATGTTCAGTATTTTAATTAAAATGTTCAGTAAATACGCTTTAAAAGAAAATTAAATTAAAAAATAATAATTTAAAAAATGTAGAAAAATAGATCAAAATAGAAAAAAAATTGTGTATAAATAGTTAATGGAAACTATATTTTATAAATATTTTAATATATTATTTGCAGCAACAGGCTTAAATTGTCATTTAATTGTTTAAAATAATAATGATATTATTAATAAACGTTCAATATTTAAATTAAAATGTTCAGTAATTATTTTTCAGTCGATTTAAAAAAAATATATTAAAAATAATAATTTAAAATAATAGGAAAATATATAAAATATAATTTTAATAGATCATTAGGATTTAAAAATCAAAATACACATTTAAAAAAATTTTTAAATATGTTGTAGTGTTTCTTTTTGAATTTAAGAGGATATTTAATTAAAAAAAATTTAAATTCTTCTAAATGAAATGTGTATTATTTTTAACCAATGAGAAGTAGGAAAAGGAAAATAAAAGAGAAGATCAAATTATAATAATATTTAACATTCAGTATTTTAATTAAAATGTTCATTAATTATGTTTCAGTAGCTTTTAAAAAATATTAGATTAAAAAATAATAATTTAAAATAATGTAGAAAAATAGATAAAATATAATTTTAAAAGATCATTATGATTTAAAAATCAAAATAAACATTTTTTAAAAATTTTAAATGTTTTATTTTTGTTTCGTTTTAAATTTAGGAGGATATTTAATTAAAAAAATTTTAAACTCTTCAAAAAAATGTTTATTATTTTTAACCAATGAGAAGTAGGAAAAGGAAAATAAAAGAGAAGATCAAATTATAATAATATTTAACATTCAGTATTTTAATTAAAATGTTCATTAATTATGTTTCAGTAGCTTTTAAAAAATATTAGATTAAAAAATAATAATTTAAAATAATGTAGAAAAATAGATAAAATATAATTTTAAAAGATCATTATGATTTAAAAATCAAAATAAACATTTTTTAAAAATTTTAAATGTTTTATTTTTGTTTCGTTTTAAATTTAGGAGGATATTTAATTAAAAAAATTTTAAACTCTTCAAAAAAATGTTTATTATTTTTAACCAATGAGAAGTAAGAAAAAGAAAATAAAAGAGAAGATCAAATTATTCAGTATTTTAATTAAAATGTTCAGTAATTATGTTTTAAAAAAAATTAAATTCAAAAATAATAATTTATTAAAATAATATAGAAAAATAGATCAAAATTGTGACATAAAAGAAATAGGAAATAAAGGAGAAGATCAAAAAGCATTTTGAAAATAGAAGAAACCCAATTCCAGGAAATTGAAAAGGAATATTAAATATATTATTCTCAGCAAAAGGCTTAACTTATCCTTTAATTGTTTACTATTTCTTTACTCTAATTTCATATGACAGAGTCTACAATAATAATTTGATTTTGAATAGTTGTTTCTTACAACGATTCTATTTATCAAGTTCAAGCTTTCTTAATCTACATTTTCCCATAGATTTGTAAACATATTATTATTATTATTATTATTTCTGATAATGATAATGATAATGATAAATACCAGGAGTCAGGTAAAGGAAATACAGCTTATGTTGATCCACTTTTTGGAGATTTTACTAAACTTGATAACCGAAACCTCTCGGATTCTGATGAAGAAATGACCAATGATAATAACCATAATGAAATCAGTGATGAAGTTTTGAATGATCTCAATATAACGGAAAGTGACATGGACAGTGATTCTGATGATGGTAAACACAATGATGTTACTGCTCAAGTGGCAGAAGATCTTCAAATGACCGACAGTAGCATGAGCAATTCCGACAGCTCCTCCAGTGATTCGGAAATTATTAATTAAAAATCAATTAATCCAAAAAAATTGATTTTCTGTTTTTGAGCGTTCAAATTTACTTGTTTGTTTATAATTGTTTATTTCACTGTTTTTTCCATTTAAATTTTTATCATAAAAATTTTTACATAAAAACAAGAATTAAATTTACCAATCAAATCTCCGATTCCAAAGCGTGCTTTATTTGATTCACAAAATAACGATTCGTAGACAAGATAGACATTTATTGATTATCACATTTGATTGCACGAATTATAACAACACGATCGATTCAACATGCAAACAGGTAATTATATAGAACTTATTACGACACCACTTGAGGAATAGCCATACTTCCAATTACTCAACAATTACCAGCCGCTCACGTGACTCAATAATTTGGTAAATTGAATTGAATTCTCCTTTGCTTTGTCTTTACTTTATTCAGAATATTTTAAATCATTCTTATTGAACTCAGTTTTGTTACACTGCTAAATTCTAATTTCGAATTATCATTTTAATTTTTCCTTTGATTACTATTTTAAGACTTGCTTTTATAAATCGCACTTGTCTGACACAGGATAAATCTTTTTTTTGTCATTACTCTCCATAATTTGATTAGACCCTGTGTTCGGCACTCGAGATAATTTATCATTTCCCCCCATTTTGCTTCTGCATTTTCCATACGTTTTCCAACTCCCGTGTTGCCCCTGGAAGTTCGGCACTTAGGTTTTCTGGCATTTTGTTCTTATTTCCGACGTTATCTCTGAAAGTTCGGATATGCCAATTTTGCTTTCATGTTTTGTTTTTGTTTTCCTTTTTTTGAATTTCTTTTTGATTTCTTGCAGTTATTAATTATAAGTGAGCGTTCTCCGCTTTATTGTTGCATTTCTTTTGTTTTGTTATTCCTTTTTCATTTCTCAATATTTTTGCTTTTCTGTTTTCTTCACCAAGTTCTCGAGTGCTATCCCAATCACGCTATCAGTTTTATTCCAAGTGGTTGTAATTATTTATAATATTATTTATTATTTAGGTATCCTCAACATAGTAAAAGTTGATTAAACATTTTAATGTAACATAAATTCTGATTTATATATGGTTACAAATATTTAGATTTTTAAGGCGTATACTTTAATTTTATATAAAGAAAAATTTGAAAATTCAATAAAGTTCATTTTAAAAAGTACTTAATTTAACCAATTTGAAAGAATAAAAATATTACTGATGATCATTATTAACAGTCAAATTCTCTCTAGTGGTTTGAAACCACGAAACAGTAAATTGTTGGGTAAAAACTAAAATAAAGCTTTTATTTCTTTTAGAGAATAAGAATTTCTATTTTAATTGATAAAACTTCGGCAGTGAAGAGTCAACTGGTACACCTAAAAAGCATAGAAAAAGCACTAAGTTGAACAAAATAAAATAACATCAAGTAAATCAAATTAAACACAACAAAAGAGGGTAAATAAAAACAAAATTAATTAAAAATCGAAAACCGCAAGCAAGTTACACATGTCAGTCAGCATGAGAAAAATAATAATCGCTTAAAAAGTCGTAAGAATGCAGAAAATACCCCCCCGAAAAGAAGGTATATAAAGCGACACGAAATGACAATCGGGATCGTGGTAAATAAATTAATTCGGAAAAAATTAAATAACGAAATTACTTGAACCAATCCAATTATAAATAGAAAATAAAATAAACAACAAATTTAGATAATTTAACACCCGTACTCGATCCTGATTATCTTAAAGCTTACCCCAAACATATTATATAGGTCCATCTCTGTGAACATTTCACTGCTATTGTTGAGCAACCTAAATAACAATTTATAAATAAATAAATAAAATTACCTGGGGGAAGATCGCCATGACAAACGGAACGATCTATGGAAACTCAGAAAAGAAAACGGAAGTAAAAAGAAATTAAAAATGAGAAAGAGAAAGGAAATAAAAGGAATCAAACATGAAAATATAAGCCAAGGTCAATACTAATTAATTAGTACAAAAAGGAAAAGGAATTTTGAAATCAGGAAAAAAGGAAAACAACAATATTCTTATCTCGACAGCCTGCCAGTGATAACGTAATAGCTGGGAGAAGGCGGTCCAATAAAAAGGGGAAAAGGAAAAATATCTTGACATCTGTCAGAGATAAAGCTGACAAAGCGAGGAACGCAGAAGAAAATGGAAATAGGAAAATAAAATCTGTCGCCAGTGCCATAAACAAAATAACTATATAAAGGAAAACTGGTGGACGAGAAATCAGAGCAAAAAGTAGAACGAAAACAGAACGAAATTGAGAACAAAACAAAACGAAATTAGAGACAAAAAGTAGAGCAGAATTAGAGACGAAAAGAGTTAAAAAGGAGAATCAAAACAGAGTGAAAAGAAAAGTGACGAGAATCTTATATAAAATTGAATATAAAGTAAAAGTGGAGTAAATAAATTGTGTTGTCAAAGCAAATAGAACAATCGATCAACGTATCCTGTAATTGAGTAGTTGACGGCTAGTGATTATTGTTGTGATTACAGAAAGGGCTATTCTTCACGTAGTGTCGAAATAAGCACTGTGTGATAAATTGGTTTATAGTTAATTCGTTGTAATTGAAATTTGTACAATTCCGTGTGGATATTAATAAAACTTATTGTGTTCGAGAGTGTTGAATTGTGAATTAATAAACACGCTTTGGAGTCAGAGTAAAAGTTTGAATTTACAAACAGTTTCACCAACCCAATAATCCAACACTATTTTTTAAACTCCTATAGGTAAAAATTTGTTCTTATAGATAATAAATGACTGCTATTTTTTAAACTCTTACGGATGAATCATATATTCGATTTTCATTTTCAACGTATTCAGCTAAATTTTTATTTCGAAATAATCAGTTATTCAAATTCCGTTAATTCCACAAATCAGTCGGTAGTAACCTTTGGGATGATTGCAATTGTAGTAAATTTTGTTTTGTCATATATAACGTAGAATTATATGTTTAATATTAATTCAATTTCATTGATTAAATGTGTTTACTAAATATTTTTCATTCTTTTTCCTCGACAAATATCACATAAATATTTTAGTAAATTATTTTTATTTGGTCTATACATATGTTGTCACTGAGATGCCAGATTGGCTACGAGTGTGAAAAGAACAGGTGTCCTTTCACTGAATGGGTCAAAGGTGTGATTTCAAGCCCGTAGTTGAATGGACGTCGGTTTGGAGGGCCTCCAGCGACTCCATCACTGTTGTGAATTTTAGAGTACACTAGAAACGGAAAATCCAAGCGCGATGAAAATTTGAGAGAATTGTTTGAGATAGAACTGGCGAAAAATAATGAAATCGGAGTACAAGATTGACATGTAGTTCCACGAATATAATTAAATAGACATCTCTGAGGAGGTCCGGGAATTTCTGTTGAAACGATGATTTTCAGGGAAACGAGAAAATCGATAAATCTCATTCGCTCGCCAATAATCCAAAAAATCGAAGAATTCATTACATTAATCGTTACTTTCCACGTTAGATGAGTACTATCTTTACCGATTCGGAGAAGCATTCGTTAGATCAATCACATTACAGACGAACTAGACATGAATCTTTAGGGAGAATGAGCTGTTCCGGTTTAGGAGGTGACCGACCGTACGATCCCCATCACATACTTATTAGCACCGATCCGATCTAGTATTAAGAATTCGTTTCTCATACACGAGCATTTGACCATAAATTTGTAAGTATAACCATCTGAAATAGCTCACGATTTAGTCAAAGCGTGGTAGCAGATTAATTAACGAGTATGGTGAGCAATCGCGTTAGCACTCAATTTTGTGTAATGCATGCAAAAATAATATAGCGTTTTTTTCCGAAATTAAACATTGATTAACAAATTGCAACATATTAATATTTTCATATTATTAAAATATTATGTATAAAAAAACTTTTAAATCAGATTCCGACTGCGCTACCTTGAGCTTCAGAGAAAAAGAAGAAAATGCATCGTAAAATTTAATTATAAAATAATTTATAATATAAACTTTCTTTAGATTTACAGATATTTCTCAGGATACAGTGCCTTTTTGCGAAGTTGAAGATCTGGCAATGTAAGATTTATTCATTAAAATATAAAACATTAAAATCTTTTACAGTATAGCAGATATTTCTTGTTAAACGCTGCCTTTGTGTGAAGGTAGCATTTCAAATATTGAAGAAGGTCCTTTAACATCTTTGAATTTGCAGGAAAAAAATCGCAAATCGTAAATTTTAATAAATTATTTTAACAAATTAATATTTTCATAGAATTACAGAAAATAGAATTACAAATTACTTGAAATCCCCAAAAATTCGATTATTTCAATAATTTAGAAATATAAAAAAACGCAGAAATCACCAAAGGAAAAAGAAACTATTTTATCCATATACGTCGCTTCTTTCCTAAATGTCTTAAAAATATTAATGTATTTGGTGATTACTTTATTTATTTATAGTTAAAAATATATCTAACTTACATTTTAGCGAAATAATTCCAAAAAAATGTCATAAAATTCTTAAAAAAACACCTGAAATTTAATTATCAATATTTTATATTATAAATGCTGGCTACAAGTAATATTTAAGAGTTGAATAATGATCTCATAATTATATAAAATCAAAATTCAAGTCTTAAAAGTTACTTAAAATTAAAAAACTTACCTGAAAACGATTTTTCAAAAATGAAGTTAAGTAATCATTTTCACATAAATGGTGACTCACCTCAACTGGTGTGCACACCAACGTACATTATAAACAGTGTTAACTTTCGGGATTAGGTGTAGAGTAAGAGGTAAAATCAACCAGACGTGTAAAATGATACATAGTTCTCTACTAGTACACAAAACATCACTGAGATACGTTTCCTATAATAGAAAAAAATCAATAATCGTACATTATAGAAATATACATACTTACTTTGATTTCACGCTGATGTTCTCATGAGATACATCTTATAATATAGAAATCTAAAAAGTGGAAGAAAAATTAAATACTGGACACAAAAACAACACATACTAAAAAACTTTCGATTCATAGAAATGCACTGAGATACGTTTCTATAATAACTTTATTTTAGATAATTTTTAGAAAAAAAGAGATCGATGAAAATTTTTTAAAATATATTTTTAATGAAATTATCAAGAGCAGATGAATTTGGTTCAGTGTCTTTTCAATCTAGATTTTATTTACTGAAAGAAGCCTCTTATATTGAGCTCAGAAAAAAAATTAAAAAATTAAAAAAATTATTTTATTCTTATTTACACCGAGAACACCTTTTCCTAACCGTTTGGACTTACTAATACTGTAACAGGAAGTCTGAGTGAATGACCATCCTTCCATTTGTAAATGACCTCCGACAAACCAACGACTTTGGCGGTACTGAAACTGTGTTTTTCGTGCTTCGTCAGTCAGTGATAAATTAGAGAATCGCTAATTCACCACTGATCTTTGTAGATATTGTTACGCAGGAAACACCTGAGATTGAGGCAGTACACGATAACTTACCAGTATAATATTGAAACAGATATTGGATAGTATGCATCATTTTCCAATTAAATATGATAATGGAAACATTTTTTATAGATAACTTCAAAATCACGGAAATATTAGGTATGGTAGTTGTAGAACACGCAACTCATCTTTGCAACGGCTCTAAACCACTTATACAACATCGCCTTCAACTACTTCCGTATATCATCTAAGTTTTTCTTATAGCTATGGTTAACGAATTCAGAATTTAAATTTCAAGCCACTCTAACCTAGCAATAATTCCCCTTGAGAATATTCATTTAAATTCAAAGCACAGAAATATTTTAAAATTCCCGTTACAAACGAAAAGAATAGAAAAATGCAAATCATTCTATTGGAGGAGAACTTTTTTGAAGTAGTTTCGGTAACAAACTTCACTCATTTATTTGTAACGACCACGTTACACATTCCCAATATAGTTGCTAAGTGAAGGTAGCCGTTGGTTAAGCGATGCAAGAAAGAAAAATCCTTTGAAATTTGGATTTAATTTAAATAGAAGTAATAAAATTTCATTGCATATTATTTATTTTCAAATTCAATTATTTTATGTTCAGAATTGAAAAATTGCTTCAAAAACAAAGGGTAAACATTTATCTATTAAAAAAATTCTCTCGTGTTGTTTAATTCATTAAAATGTATTAAAAATTAAACAATTATTTAAAAATTTATATTTAGTATGAACAGTATTGGTATTTGTATTATTTAACAATTCTTAAATTTGTTAATTTTCATTGCAAAATATTTTAGCGAAATTTTAATGTTTATTTATTTTAGCTAATCTAGTTTTTTTAATAATTTACAATGAAAGAAGAAGTAAATTATACTTCTTTAGGTCGTCAAAAATCTAAAAACAATGATTGTGAGAAATGTTTGAAATCATGGATAAAAACATTATTATTATTCTTTAATATATTATTAATGGTTAATGTTATATTTTGCAATATTCTATAATGATTAGTCATAGGCCGGTAGTATTGGTGTTATAATATATTGTTCTATTTATTTTTACCGAAGAGAAAGCTATGTTGCCATTTTAGTGGGAACAAATATGTTTATAGCATATTATTTGTTAATAGTTTCAGGAGTAGCTCTTATTATAATTGTAACTGTTGCATTCATTGGAATTGGGAAAAATATTATCAAAATTATTTATACAGTAAATTCTTAGTTTTATTATAATTTAAAAATCATTAAAAATATTATTTTCCAATATATGGATTAATTTAATTTATATTTATTATTATTAGTTTAGAATAATAAATTAAGTTATAAAAAATTTTTTAGTGGTAGTAAATGAAAATTGATTTGTAACCCTTCTACATCACAGTTGTGGAAATTTTGGTGGGAAATAATAAATAGATAGGAAAAGATTGGTAGAGATCTCTTGGAGGAATTAATGAAAGACTACAAACTGATTAATTAAAAATTGTTTACCTCATCAATCATCGTAATGTAGAAAGAGAAATTTATTTTGGATAGGAGATTACAAAGTGACAAGTAAAGGTTAGGAGGAATTGTATAATCATTAATCATTGGAATAACTCAATTTTAAAAAATGAAGATGGAGAATAAAAACTAAGGCAAAATATCGTTACACGATTTTAACATTAAAATTCCAGATATTTTTTGACGTCCATCAAGCACTTTTGGTTTACATGATTTTTATTTTTTAAAAGTTTTTTAATTAAAAACATAAAAATTAAACATTTTAAATTATTTAAAAATTACAATAAAACTAAAATAAATTCTATTTTGTTTAAATAAATAAATTTGAAAAAATTTAAACAAAAATATAAAGAGAGTTGGATTTTACATAAAAATCCATGTTTTGCTATATTTCAATTGATTGGTTCCAAATCGATAACGAAAAAGTGTCATATTGTGTGCTGATCTATGGGAAATCTAATTGATTGAAATTTGGTGTAAATAGGGGGAGCAAATAATTTTAATAATAACAAATTCAAACTCCTAAACAACACAATTAACCACAATGTCGCTTATAATGATCATTTTTTTTCTAGAAAAAAGTAGTTCAAATCCATCAACGAAATTCATAATTATTCGAATAATTTCATTTGAATTTAATATATTATAAACTAATTTAAAATCAATGTTTTGATTTTAAATTTAAAGATTTTTTGAAATTAATATATATATATATATAATTTGAATCGAAATATTATTTTAAATTTTATTATATACTTGTAATTTTACATCGATAATAAATAATAAATATACCCTTGCGACCAGAGCCGTAGCTAGGGGGTGGCGAATGGGGCGACCGCCCGGGCGCAGAGTCGAAGTGCGCCAAAACTGTGAATTGATTATTTAAATTTTTTGCTTTTCTTTTTTTCATATTAAATTTTTATATTCTGCTTTCCATGTTTACTGTTTTCAAAAGTTAAACTAAAACAAAACTGTTTCGCTGGTCTATCTAAAGGTTTTTGCAAACGGGCGACTAAATCCGAAGGTGGCTGATCATGAAAACAGTTTTGAGCATAGAAAATGCTGCTTAGCCTGGAAAGATCTTGGAAATCATTTGATAGAAGGAAGGACAATTGATGATAATGATTATAGATATCGTTGATATATTATAATAGTAACCTTAATAGGAACTTAATGATCAAACTCTGAACTTATAATATAAGTTTGGTTAAGCATTGTATAGCTTTGCATCTTTATTTGACTCTTCAAGACCAATTCCATTCCTGTAAGTACACAATTAATGGAAGTGGTGGATTCTTTTGGCACCAGGGGCGCCAAATTTCAATCTCGCCTGGGCGCCATTTTCCCTAGCTACGGCTCTGCTTGCGACATGTTGAGTGTGACCAATACCAATAGGGGTACAGAATATCTTGTTGGATAAAGTCTATATAAGAACTTACAATATGCTACCCAAATGGTCTTTATTGATTAATTTGTTGTATATAGATTTGTATAGATACATCAAAATACTGATATTCATAAATTAACTAAAAATACTCAAAATTTTAAAGAATTTTGAGGAAAATAATCATGAAAATATTGAAATTAATCATGAAATGGATGCAGAAATTAAGTTTTATGAAATAATAATGAAACTTCGAAAATAAAATAATAATAATAATAATATACCCTTGTGACATGTTGAGTGTGAGCATTACCCACAGGGAGACAAAATATCTTGTCGAATAAACTCTTATAATATATAATAAACTATATATATAATAATATTATTCCCCCGCGTACCCCTTTGAACAACCTTTAAAATGAGCTATTGTTCAATGAAATCCATTGGCGAGAACTCTGAAAATTTAAATTTAAAAAACATGACTTTAAAAAATAATAATAATAATAAAAATTCCTATAATAAAACTAATATTAATAATAAGAATAATAATAATACTTTGAAAATATCTTTGATATAAAAATTTTTTGAAATTAATATATATATATATATATATATATATATAAATATTATTTTAAATTTGATTATATACTTGTAAATTTACATCGATAATAAATATACCCTTGCGACATGTTGAGTGTGACCAATACCCATAGGGGGACAGAATATCTTGTTGGATATATATATGCTTGAGATAATGTATAAATATCAGTTTTGTGTCTTCGTTAACAGTTGACTTTGAAAAAGTACAGTTTTGAAATCCATTTTATATTTTAATTTTATATTTTTGACTTATTTTTACTGGATAACGTTTGAATGCTTACAAATTAAACTATTTTAGCATAATAATTTATATTTTCAGTACGTAATTTTGCTGGCATTAATATTTCTTTTGGAAGCGTTATCAGTTGGATCAGCAATTTATTATGGTTCATTTTTCATGGATGTATTCAAATTGGATTTGAAAGAGACTATGACTACAAATTACAAATTAGGCAATACCCGAATAATTGAAGCGACAGATAATTTGCAAATCAAATATAAATGTTGTGGATCAGTGTATTACACCGATTGGATTGAAAGTGGTTATGGGAATCAGCAAAATTTAACCAACCCAAAAATACGCAATCGTGTTCCAGAATCCTGTTGTAGAACTCGGGTACAAGCTTGTGGACAGATAACTCATCCATCAAACATTTACCATCAAGTAATAGACATCGATTTTTACTGATCTAAATATTATTTAAAACAATATTCGAACGTGCTGTAAATGTTCAATAATTGATTTCATTAAATTCCTACACTATTATTTACATTAAAAATTACAACTTTCTTTATATACATTTATTATAATCAATTTTACAATCTATATATTACAATCTATATTACAATCTATATTACAATCTATATTACAATCTATATTACAATCTATATTACAATCTATATTACAATCTATATTACAATCTATATTACAATCTATATTACAATCTATATTACAATCTATATTACAATCTATATTACAATCTATATTACAATCTATATTACAATCTATATTACAATCTATATTACAATCTATATTACAATCTATATTACAATCTATATTACAAGTATAAAATGATGATTGCTTGGTAGCAGCATTTATTATTTAAAACAATAAAATGATAATTTAAGCCTTTTGCTGCAAATAATGTATTTAATGAAAGAATTTTCGACTATACGATAGTCCTTGTCAACCTTGAAAAATAATAATAATAATAAAAATAATAATAATAATAATAATAATAATAATAATAATAATAATAATAATAATAATAAAAGTATAAAATGAGGATTTCTCGGTAGCAGCATTTAAAACAATAAAATGATAATTTAAGTCTTTTGCTGTAAATAATGTATTTAATGAAAAAATTTTCGACTATAAGATAGTCCTTGTCTAGATAGGAGATTGACAAGGACTATCTCATCCTTAAACTTTGCGATCACAGATCCTGTGTAAATTTAATAGCTCTGTGAATATTTACAACAACCGCACCCAGTTCTAAATAAAGGTTAAGGAGTCTCCAATAAAGAATGTGATTTTTTTTGGATAATGCGTGAGTATTAACTTCTCAACTTTCGAACCACGTGGACAAATCTTTTCCGCAATAAGATGGAAATCGTTCAAATAATCATGCAAACGATAAAATATATTGATATCAACTTCAATCGAGTGACCTTATGGAAGCATTTCAATATCAGAATCCAAACATTCAATCAATACATTATTGAAATTATTATGCACCCAACTAAAATCAGCATACAGAAATGTATTCAATAATATACATACATAAACATAATATTTTTTAATCTTATTTCGTACAAATTTTTTTACTGCTAATTCCTCGATAATATCATTAAAATTTATCTGTTTTGTTACCTCCTGCTCTATTGACAACATGGCCACCCCCTCTAACCTATCTTATTGCATGGTTGATTTTAGATAATTTTTAATTAACTGTAATTTGGAAAAACTGTGTTCGTCGAAAACTACTGAAACAGGCGCTGTTAGCATATTTCTTAATGCTATATATATATTGGGATAGATATTATCTTTGCAAATTTGTTTCAGTCAATCTAATGGGTTGTATTCTCTTGAATAATTTGTGTCAAAATTTTGTCCTAGCTACTAATAATTGTTAGAAATATGAAAGCGCGGGGCCTCGGGAAAAATCCCCGAAGTTCCGACCTCTGAGCCGGCTCTGCACACAATCATCAATAAAATGAAAATACTCTGTAGTATTATTGTAATTATTAATTAATGAATGACTCGCTATGATTGAAATGTGTATTTGGTAGAGTTTTACATCTTTCGGTAGATATCGGCATATATCGAGTGTCAAAAGCACCTTTTAATCTAAATCAATTTAAACCGCTTAAATAAATAAATATGACGAATATATTTTATAACTAAGCTTTATTTGAACAAAATTTCAATAAGCAAATAATTCAAAATGATAGTTTACACAGTACCCAAAAGATAGCGACTTTTATAACAGAAAGATAATCGGTTGTACAAACCGTCCTCAGATACAAACTGCCAAAAGCTAGGGATAAGATTTACTACAGCTCTAGCCCAAGATTATTGGTAACAAGATTGGAGGGAACCAGAAATTTAACGCTATCGTAACACCCAAATGTAGTGTTTCGTCTAACTCTTAAAACTATTACTTGAGATTTTATAATTTATCCTAGAGACGAAAAGTAACACTATAGTACTGCGCATCTAATCGACCGTGTTTGAGATTGCCCCAATGAATTTAAGTAATTAGGTAAAAATAACAAATTTTGCAATGGCTACATGAAGTTTAACGTATTCAAATTTTTTTTCACTGCTTAAAACTAAACTATTTATATACGATCTGAAATGTGTTGCTCTACGTATTGCTTGTCACAGAATAATCTACGTACAGAATATTTTGAAAACAACTGATTCAACGTAAATTTTTTTGGTGCTACGTACAATCTTCAAAAAGTATCTACTACGTATATTTTTACAAACAGTTTGTTTTCGTTCAGGTCCATAGTTTGACCTTCTATTTATATTAGAGATACTTATATTAATTTATATTAATATTAATAATAATGGTAATATTATTTATCTATTACCTATTTTTCTGGACTAATCTCCGTTGGCCTAACCCTAACATAACTATGTCCCTATTTTATTACAAATTAAATGACACAAAAAATTTCCCTCTACAATAACTAATGATTAAGAAATGTAAAATCAACAATCTTTTGAAATGGCATATTTTTAGGGATGTGTGTCAAAATTCTATGAAGCCGTATCTAAGAATCTTAGCATAGTGCAATATATTGCTCTAGGATGTTTAGTAGCTCAAGTTAGTCTTTTATTATTTTCAAATTATTGCTATCATTATTATTATTATTATTACAATCTATAACCCGTCAAAAATGACGGAATCATGTTATCAATCCAAATTCATAATTATCTATATATTTGTATGTTTAAAAAAGACAATAATTAGTTTATTTATATTTATTTTTATTCAATAACTATTTAATGGCAATATTTTTGGTATTATTGTATGATAGATAACCGTTAAAAAAGAATTAATAGTTCAAATTGGACAAATTATGCATCATTCGATAGAGAAAAGTCAATTTTCAGATAACATTAAAATTAAAATGCCATGTTGTCGATCACAATTAAAAGTTATAATAAAATTTGCCATTTGGTGATTTTAATTAAGCGTTATTCTATAATCACTCATTCACATACATATATCGAGAAATATGGATTTAGATAATTTATTATTAATATTATTATTTATTATTATTATTATTATTATTATTATTATTATTATTATTATTATTATTATTATTATTATTATTATTATTATTATTATTATTATTATTATTATTATTACTAATTGTTAACAAGCAAACTCAAAGTAATTTTAAGTTGTTAACAATAATAATACTTTTTTCCATCTTAAATGGATACTTTTGTTCCTTTTAATATATTACCTGCTTTAATTTGAATATATAACTGACTTAAAATTTATATACTAAAAATCTTTTTTTTTCAATTTTTTTATACCCAGACGTTGAGGCGCTTTGTTAATTATGGGGTTAAATTTAGCAGTCACACCCCGACAGTTATCAGATTTATAATTCCTCTTTAATTGTTATATCCAATAGATTAAGGGGCATAGAGATTGTTCAATGTTTAATATATAAAATATTTATTCTTTTCTGCTATAGTTAATGATTGAAATATAATCTTACTTTGGTTACAAATCATGGGATCTTCAGACTCTCAGTTTATGTTAAATACATAAATATAATCACTAAAAAATCTAAGATTTCAGATTCTATTCGAAGATAAAATTTAGAAACTAACATCCATTTCTATCATCAAGTTCTTTATATTTAATTCGATTTTGATTTAAACAAATTTGATTGTAATAATTTACAAACAAATCGAGTTTTGTTTTTACCTCTTTGACCGATGATTTAATATACTGTATCATTTCTTAATTCCATTAAAATATTACACATTTGTATGGGTTATTCCTTATATATATATTTTTTATTTACGAAAAGAAATTTAATGGAGAAAAGGACAGTAACAATAAAATATATATAAATTATTAAATCAATCATGGAGGATGGAAACTACGACAAAAGAATAATTCAAAATTTATACCTATTGACAACAAAAGTCTAAAAACGGTTTTTAGAAATAAAGAATTGAGAAGAGATTAATTTACCATTAGAAACTCTAATTAAAATGATAAGAAGAAAAATTGAGGAATATCGATAGTTATGGAAATCCTGACAGAAATGATTCAAATCAATCCTCTAATTTTTAAAAAAGTCAGCAAGAGAAACTAAGAGAGTTATATCACAATCCTCATTATCTAATAACCCGAAGAAACTCAATATCGTACTTTTGTGCTAATTATTCTTATTTATCTTTCATTATTAATTATTNACCGTAAAAGAAAATTGGAAAGAGAAAAAGAAGTTTCTAAAATTGAAACATATCTATCCAACATTTTGCAATTAAATGTATCTAATTCAAATTTGATTAATAATGCTTTTGGAGAAGGTACATCACAAAATGAAGAGGTTAAAATTTGAGTGCTATTAACTTAAACGAAACTAAAGATTTATTATTTCAATTACCAGATGTTAGAGAAATGATAACTCTCGAAAAATTGACAAATATTGAGGAAAATGTAAACTACATTTCTGAAAGTATTTTTCAATATAATGATCGAGCTACATGGCATTTTCCTTTGCCCTCAGCTTTTCGCGATCACATTTTATCATCGAATTTACTAGAAGATACAAATGTCGAACATACTGATTTCATTTATCCAAGAGATTCAAATAATCGAAGTTTTACAAATTTCATGTATTATAGAAAAACAACAAATGTGGGAAAATATTTAAGAAGGTGGCTTGCCTATTCAGTAAGTGTGAATAAGGTATATTGTATTTGCTGTAAATTATTTTATTCTAATAAACTGGCATCAGCGTTGAGAACAAATAGCCTTTCCAATTGGAAGCATATAAATGACTATTTAAAAAAACATGAAAATGCATCTGAGTATATAAAAAATTATTTTAAGTAGGATTGAAACAACTGCGAGATTTCACAAAAATAAAGTAATTGACAAAAAATTGCAATCGGTGATTAGTAAAGAAAAAAAACATTTGGAAAATGTGATGGATAGGCTCTACAATATTGTATTATTTTTTTCAACTAATAATTTGGCTTTCGGTGAATCTTCATATCAGTTATTTACTAAAATAATGAGAGATTCTTAGGGCTTGTAGATTATTAAGTAAATCCGAACCAGCTATCCGTAACACTTTTCGAGTACAACGAAGAAATAGTACAACTTCAAATGCTGATAGAGATCGTGTTATTACAGCATACGATGACGGGACTTCAATAGTTGATATTTCTCGAATTTTATCAATAAAAAGAACTACAATTTATGGTATTTTGAAGAAGTACCATAACACTGGAGTGGTGGAAGCTGATAAGAGAGGCGGCGATCATCCACAAAAATTGACAGAGGATCAAAAAATCAAGTAAAAGATTGGGTTGATAATAACTGCCAATTATCGTTGAAAGTTTTAGCGGAAAAGGTATTTACAGAGTTTCAAATTAGAATATCCACAACTTATGTATATAATTTATTATCTCGTTTTCATTATTCAATGAAAAGACTTCATTTAATTCCAGAGAGAAGAAATTCAACAGAAGTAATTGAAACAAGAAAAGAATATGCACTTAAATTCTCTTCAATACTAAGTATATATTCAGAACAAGAATTAATATTTATGATGTAGTCATGCACTAACATGTACGATGCATTCTATCTCATGAAACACGAGCAGACAATTCAAAACGAAATAATTAATTTTTTGGCACCATCTGTTTGCTAAAATATTACAGAGCGAACCAAAGTGGATAAATATTTTTCTATTATACTAGATTATGTACACCTGATATTAGCCATATTCTCTGTGACATTACGATTTGTAGATTTAACTGAATTTTTTGTAGTCGTTCAGGAACATTTTATTTCTTTCTACGAAATTGACGAATCTACTGGTGAATATATATTTGATAAAACTAAACAACTACTATTGGATTTAAAATTAAATATTTACGATATTAGATGACAGGGTTATGATAATGGCTCAAATATGCGAGGAAAAAATAAAGGTGTACAGGCACGCTTGCTTCAAGAAAATCCACGAGCATTTTTCATACCATTCATTAAATTTAGTTATAGAAAATGCAGCAATGTCTTGTCCTATTAAATCTGTACATGAAACTCTCTGGGAGAGCCGAATTGATTGTATAAAATCTGGGAGGTTTCAAATAGTTGAAATTCATGATGCATTCTGCTGATGCAGCGACTTAACATGAATGTTTAACATTAACAGAAAAACTTGGCGAGTATTCTTTCTTTGTTATGTTGGTGACTTGGTACAACATACTTCAACGTATAAATGTTGTAAGTAAATCTATGCAAACAAAAGATATGGATTTTAAAACTACTATCAACTTAATGAAATCATGTACAGAATACATTTCCAGCTACCGAATAAAACAATTTAAAAACTCTCTTTCTGTAGCTGAAAATTTAGCAAAGCTCCTGGGTTCCGACAAGTCAGATAACCTACTTTAATAAATTATTACCCAACCAATGTATGGAAAAAGATTGATTTTGCTAATTCTCATAGAAGTTTGAAAAAAAGCTGGCGTGCATTCGAACTACAACACCAGGATACATTGTCGAACCACTTGATAAGGCTAAATATTCATAAATCTCTACGAATATCACCAGTTAAGTCTCTTCCAGCTAAATTAATTCCAGAAATAGCATGACATAACACATAACTTTCATGAATTGGCATAGTGTGAGATATAGGATTGCTATAGTCCAGAACGAAACCCAGGGAGCGACCTGAAGCGTACAAAGAAAAAGCTGCTTGAATTGCAACATACATCATTGGTGCATTAAATGTCTCCAACGTAATTTGAGTCATGGATCCTCTGTCAACTTGGGAATATTGAAAAGAACTCCTCGGTCAGTTATTGAGATTGCATTGCCGGATGCGATAGATTTTAAATGAACGAAGAAATCTTTAGAGCCACTATCATTGTAAAAACTAATGAATTGGTATCTATTCTTTGAGTTAAACCATTTCATAATGGAAACGAAAAAACGAAACTACAAGAATCTTTATTTTTAAAATATCCACGAATAAAAATTCGTTTTTAAACAAACCTCTATCAAAATTCCAAAAATCACTTAATTATAAAAAATAAAAATTTAAATACATTGCCTCGCGTCTGTCTACAATCAATACTCAATGCGCGCACAGACACCATACATAATTAAACTCAGGATTGACCATTGTGTTTGATTTCATTCCTTCATATTCTCCTTAGCTAAATCCATT
>CAUHTR010005750.1:0-25030 GCA_959609185.1 Schmidtea polychroa | reverse complement strand
TATGGTGGATTACTGGTGGTTGAATGATTGAGTGCTGTTACCAGCGTAACCCAAAATACAACGTTGTTTTTCCGCTTGGTACCCGTTGAGTGATCAACGTTGGTACTGTACCAAGGGTTGAGTACTCGCAAAAAGTGAGCGCATCAAAGCACTATAATTGCCGAGCACTCCATGGGTTCACGGACTACCGATAGAAGGTGTGTGTCCGATTTCTCAGGTCCCTTTATCAAAATTGTTTTCCCAACCTTATGCACAAACTCTCATTTTCCAGGCAATCATAAACTATACTAGTCATTATTTTATCACTACAAAATGTGCATTATTTTAACAAGGAACATATTATTTGAAGACTACAACAATACATAAATATACTACAAAACACCTAAAACCGAATATAAGTTCAAACAGGCTTATTGGTAGGACTGGCCAATTTCGTCGTGGCTGCTGGTGACGAATTTTCTTGCCGCTCGTATTCGGCCAGCCTAGCTTTCTTCAATTTTTCCCGAATATTTCGGCCAAGCCGTTTCCTTTTGGGCTTATTTTCAGCGGCTGGGGGATATATAGTTGCGAGGTCCACAGCCAGTGGCCGTATTTGTCTGGCTATGGCCCCTTGTACCAACTGCTCATTTTTCTCAGTTTCGAGCGCCCGCACCTGTAGCTTCAGGGCGCGGATCTCCATTTGGTCTTGGGCGGCCTGCGTTTGCAGCTGGAGGATCTAGGCGGTTTTCTTTTTCATTGCTTCGGGACTAAACCAGGTCCCTTCGAACTCTCGACATTTTCCCTTCAACTTGTCCACCCGGACCCGGAGTTCGTCGGCTTGGTGTTGGGCCTGCTCCCGATCCTTCCGGAGATTTTCCATTAACTTGTACACTAAAGAGGAAATTCATTAGTTCCCATTACACCCAACAATAAAGTTAGAACAATAAGTATTAAAATCAATGAATTAATGTTAACATTTCCTACTAGGGCATCCTTATACCCCCCATCTATCAAATGATTTACAAAACACCTAAGAATACTTTATTCGAGAATAAACACCCGACGTCTATTAATACAAAATTAAAAGATAAAATAAACACAGCAGATTCCTAATAATTAGTTCATATAAAAACAAATTGTCAATGTCGAGCAAATTGTCCTCCCACAATTACGCGGGGTGCTTGCGGGGCCTTCCCCTCTTTCTCGGGGGTGCCTCGACCTCTTCCAATTCTTCCAGAGGCACTCCCTCCTTTTCCGCCTTGATTTGCATCTCGATCTTCTTGAGTCGCATCTGAGCGGCTTCCACCTCCCAGGCTGCTTGATCTCGGGCCTCCTGTAACCGGTTATTCCCCGGCTCCACCTTCACCCATGCCGGGGCATCTACTTCGGGGCCCGTCCGGATCACTCTATCTGCGCAGTCCAGGTCCCTTCCCTGACCCCACCGATGTATATGGTGCCAGATGTACCGGGTCCGGAGACGGGTGATCGTCTGATGGTCAGTACCCTCGTCACTGCTAGAGCTCGATTGCGACATGTCTATAATATGAATATTAAGGCCCGCTCGTACACGTGGCTTATAAATAGATGTCATAACAAACATACAGAAAGTTCTTGTTCAAAATCAATAGTACTTAACTACTAAATTTATTATACTACTAAATTTATTATACTACTAAATTTATTATACTACTAAATTTATTATAATTAATATAAATCCTCCTCACATGACCAAATTTTATTTAATCTATTGATATACTTTTTAATTAAATAAAAATTCATTAGAGTTAAGTGTTAACATCAGAAAATCCATACCCAATCCGAACATCTCAAAAAAAATGGTTTTGTTTTAAATTATTAATTTAATCATTCGTCATTTATTTACCACTAGTTGGTAATTTGAATTTTATAAGTTAAAATTTTGGAAATTTTAGGTAATTTTCTGTAGATGTGAATATTTCCACTAAATGCGATTACGTCAGGCGAAGGGTACTAGTGACGAGCTCAGTCTCTTGCCCACTTACTCTTCCCCTGGTTGTATTCGTTATAAGTGGTAAAATCATCGTCGATGCATTTGGGGTAATTTATTCTTTCATCGTATGTGTTTAATTTAGGGACAATTTGGCGATCGTTTTTCAGCTGGAGAGTTAGAGATTCAGCTCCTGGAGTTCGGCTTCTCGTTCTTAGGTGAAAATCATGGTGCTTGGCATTTATAACCCGGGTGTACAGCACTTTATTATTCACGGCAAGTTGATGAATAAAATTTCTCGTTTAGGTTGATTTGATAAAACTTAAGTTTGATTATATATTCAGTGTTAACTTGCATAGCTGATCCTACCCCCTTATTCGCATCCCTAGGTGGCTTGAATAATGGTAGCATTCTCCCAGAGGAGGGGGGGGGGGGTGTTGCTAAAAATAGTTTTTCCGAATTCTGATCCCTCTGATTGGCTCAAAGGGTTGTTTCTATATTTAATTTATTGGGGAAATCCTAAAATCAATATCAGATTGGGATATTGATTTTTATAAGTAGTAATAATGATACTATATAATCAGTATAATATTTATGCATTTACTAATATATTCCACCATGACTAAGTATATATATATATATATATATATATATATATATATATATATATATATATATATATATATATATATATATATATATATATATATATATATATATATATATATATATATATATATGTCTATCTACAATTCAATTATATATATTAAGGGCAGTATTAGTAATAATAATAGTCAAGTCGTATATAACTTATCGTTAATAGTACTAATAGCAACAACCGGGATAACAATAATAACCATGGTAACGATAATAATGATAAGGATAATGATAATAATAATGGTCGTAATGAGGATAGTAATGATAACGAGATTAATAATAATAATAATACCAATCATAACAATAATAATAAGAGTAATAATCATCATGATGATAATATTAATAATGATAGTAGTAATAATAATAATAATAATGATAATGCTAATAATAGTAATGATAATAACAATATTAGTAACGATAATAATATTAGTAATAATAATAATAATAATCATAATAATAATAATAATGATAATAGTAATAATAATAATAATGAAAATAATAATAATAATAATGATAATAATAATGATTATAATGATAATAATAATAGTGATAATATTAACAATAATAACAATAATAATAGTAAGAATAGTAATAATAATAATAATAATAGTGATCATATTAATAATAATGATAGTACTAATAGTAATAATAATGATCCGAATAGGGATAATAATGATACTAGTGGTAATGGTAATACTAATAATATTAGTAATATTAATAGAAATCCTAGTTATGATATTAAGAATTACAACAATTATACAGTTATTTTATAATCTTAAAGGGATTTTTGTACTTAGAGGCAAGCTTATTGTAACTATATATTTCGAAATTTCTAAGTTAAGTATTAATTCTAGTTTTTTCATACTCTATATTTATACCATTTTGTTAAGTAATATATAGGTGGTTATAGTTTATAGGTAATTATAATTTATAATTTTATATTTTATAACTTGCAAATTTAAGTTTTATAGTTTATAAATTTTTATTTTTCAATTCATAATTTTTATATTTTGTAATTTAGGAATTGATATTTTATAATTTATAATTTTATCGTTTATAATTGAAAATTTCATATTTTATAATTTATCCATTTATATTTCGTAAATTATAATTTTATATCTTATAAGTTATAATCCGATATTCTACCATTTATGATTTTATATTTTCTGATCTAAAATTTTAGGTTTTATGATTTACAATTTATAAGTCGGTATTCCTAATTTATAATTTCATATTTTTGAGTTCTAATTTTTGGTCAGCTTGGTATGCTTCTTTCTAACTTCCCTTTCTATTATCAACATTGTCTTACCGATTTCTGGGTATCATTTTAGCACTTCAGAGTTGCAGTATATCTATGTATAACTAGTTTCAAGTTGATTGACTTTTACGTTAGGAGATTGGTCATTACCATTCCCGATTTATACCTCAATTTCTGAATTCCTAATTTATATTCTCTGGCTACAATTCGTACCTACAACGACATAGTCATTTATCACCTGTAGTTTTATAATCGACATAAAAGATTATTACAACCGAGTACTTATAAGTATGTTAAGATGGGATTTCGTAACTTAATTTTTGGGGTCCGGAATATTTACAGTTATATTGATTCGAAGACTTAACTAGATCATGTTATACTTACACGTATGCCGAATATCTTTAACCTTTCCATTACCCTGATTACTATAAACGACTGTTACGAAAACCCAATTCGGCATATGTCTAAGCATAACTGATCAACCATCTACATTGCTGTGATTTGTATAATTGTGTCAATTTAAGTATGAGTTCTACTCAGATTAAGACCTTAGTGTGGAGTTATTTGTTCAGAATTTTAAGTGTTGAGTTTAATTGTATATTACGTAATGAGTCGGGAAGAATATTGCTTCCATGGCCCCACTGTGACCACTTCCACAAACCTTAGTGTTATGTGTTGAGTCAACCATTTACGGTCGACCTTACATAAATACAAAGAGTCAGACGGAGGTTTTCCTCGACCTAACTCCATGGCAGAACCATGAAGTAGTTCGACCTCCGAAGGACCCGAACACAAAAAGAGCCATATAATAAGTGATTAGTATCATATAAATAATGTATGCGTGCATGTACTATGAGGATATTAACCAAATCGAATGCAGGACTGATCAACGACGCAGGAATACCGGTACGTCGTTGAACCTTCGTACATTGAAAAAAGAATTTTTAATAAAAAAAAATCAAATATGGACTACTTTAATTTTAAGTAAATCATAACTACATGATAGTAATAATAAAAAAAACAATCAAATATACTCACTATTAGAAAAATGTTGTTCAAAAATTTGGCATAAAATAATACTACTTACTGACTGAAACGTGTCAGTATATTATACCTATTTAGTACACGTGTATGTATTGATGCATAAAACAAACTCGAATTCTTTTTATTCCAGAATTTTCTATTTTACGATTTTGATATTTTTAATGGCAATTTTTGTGCCATAATTTTTGTTTTATTTTTATATTTTTATTTTTTAATTATTTTTCGTTAATTGACGTCCATGATGGATTTGGAACGGTTCCAGAACATTCTATTTTACTTTTAATTTAATTTTTATTCTAACTGGTGTTTTTATGAATTTCTTTTTTTAAGATTTTTTATTTTTAATGCTAATTTATTTATTTTCCCTAACTTTTGTTGTTCTAGATGACTTTTGTGATAGTCATCGCCATTTTTTATAGAATGTTCTGGGTTTTTCTGGAAATTTTTACTGTTTTTACCATCTCTTAAGTTATCCGAGTTTGCTTTTTTGTAATTCTATGTTTATTTGGTTATCTTTGAGTTAGATTTTGCATAACCTCTTGCGTGGGTATAATTTTATTTAATTTCTGTGTTTTAGGTTTTGGTTGTTTTTTCCTTTAATTACTATTGTTTATTTGGTGTAGTTTTTAATATTTAACTATACTTCTTGCTTTTTGCATGTTGTGTACTTACACGTTTATTATTATTATTATTATTATTATATATTATTATTATCATTATTATTATTATTATTATATATAGTCCGAGTTTATCCGACAAAAGATTTTGTCCACCTATGGGTACTGCGCACAATGGTACTGCTCACACTCAACAACTCAACAACTCACAAGGGTACTGCTTACAATAATATTATTAAACAAATCAATAAAACATACATTTATTTAAACAATAAAATAATTTTAAATTAACAAGTCCTGACCAAAATGTATATTATTATTATTATTATTATTATTATTATTATTATTATTATTATTATTATTATTATTATTGGCAATTATTCATAAAACTTAAATTCTATGTCAATATAATGATTTTCAACATTTTTATCATTTGCATGAATATTTTAAAAATTTTCAATATTTTTCAATATTTCTTTACTATTATTATTATTTTAGATTATTATTTTTACAGTTATTTTGAATGTTCTTCATCTTATCATTATTATTAATATTTTAAAGTTATTTTCAAAGATATTTTCAAAGTATTATTATTATTTTTTTATTTTTATTATTATTTTTAATATTATTTGCAAAGTTCTAATTATTTTATTTTAGAAGTTCCATTATTATTATTTATTTAAATATTCATAAAACTTAATTTCTACGTCAATTACATGATTTTCAACATTTTCATCATTTGCATGAATATTTTAATAATTTTCCACATTTTCAATATTTTCACGATTTTCAACATTTTCATGATTATTTCAGGAACTTTTCATCAAATATTTTTCAACGTATTATTTTCAAAGAATTATTTTCAAATTATTTTCAAAGTTTTTATCAATATTATTATTATTATTATTATTATTATTATTATTATTATTATTATTATTATTATTATTTGCGAAGTTCTTATTATTTTATTTTCGATGTTTTATTATTGTTTAGTCAAATATTCATAAAACTTAATTAATTAATTTTTTAACAATATTTTCAATATTTTCATGATTATTTTCTTCTAAATTCTTATTTTATTTATAAAATATTATTATTATCATTTTCAAAATTATTTTCAAATTTCTTATTATTTATTTTCAAAATATATTATTATTATTATTATTATTATTATTATTATTATTATTATTATTATTATTATTATTATTATTATTATTATATATACTTCTAGTCTATCCGACAAAATATTTTGTCCCCCTATGGGTACTGCTCACACTCAGCAGGTTGCAAGGGTACTAGTCATGCTTATTATTATTGTTATACAATATGATTTACTTAGACATTTGAAGGTTCAACCATGATTACAATTTCTACATTTTGAAAACGCTAATTTGATTGGCTATCTCAATTTTTATAAATGTAAAAACAAAAGTAATTTAGTTATTAAGAAATTTATTTATTACTGATGATTTCTACAAGTAAAACTGTTGAATATGAATGTGTAAATCACAAAAGACATTTGGTAATGTTATTATTTTGTCAATATTTTTTATATATGTCATTTATAGCAAGGAAGTCCTACTAGAAATAAGGAAAAATGAAGTCCAACCTATTCCGGAGATAAGCGTTCATTGTAATTTTTTAACAACACAGTTGAAGATTTTATATATAGTCATGATACTTACACTGATAAGGAAATCATAAATATTTTCAAAATTTTCAAACATTCCTCTATTGAATATTTGATTGATTTATTTAATTATGATAAATGCATTTTGAAGTTATCTAGTTATTTAATGTATTTAGAAAAAACAGTGGTAAACAACGATTCACTGAATGAATACCTTTGGAGTTGCATGTATTTAAGGTTGAAACCGGGATATAGTAGATTGATTTATGAATGGATAGCAAAAGCCGATTTGATTAAAAATAAGCTAACGGGAAAACTGAACGATGTTAAGAAAATGTATTTAACTTGTTCAATTTGTAAAAAAAATGAAGTTTCGGTTTTGAATTTACCGTGTGGTCACGTAATTGTTTGTTCTAAGTGTCACAAGAAGAATGTTCGCAAGGGTATATTAATTAAAGCACGTTTATATTAGTTAAAAATTCTTAGGCAATTTAGTGAGAAATGGATGATCATAGATATCAGAAATTCGTGAATAATTTGAATATTTTGAATGTAACTTACCGAATTCTTATTTCGAGCGACTAATTTATTGGTTAACTTTGTCATGTTTAGTCATTTAAAATAATATTTAGCAAAAGGTAAGATATGAATATTTAGCATTTCATAGGTAATTTATTCATCTAATGTTCATTACAATAGTTAATATAACTTCGTGAGAAATGCATAATCATTAATAACAACATATATTCATTGATAATTTTGGTAGAAATTCTTTATCATTTGGAGTAAATTTCTAACTTTGTTTGAGTCAAAAAAGTGACTTAATAGAAACATGATCATTTGGTTATCATTTAACCAATTAAGGTGCTTATTAGTTAGAAATATATATTATAAAGTAACAATTATTTTTTAATTTAATGAGATGATCATTGGGCGTAATATATCTTTGTGAAAATAGGTTAAGATTTGAGTGTATGGGGAGTGTATGGGGAAAGGTTTTTTTCTAATTATTTTAAAAATACATCTAAGCGTAACAGTTTTATTCTAATACAATTATGATTTTTCAACCTAAATTGTAGGATACATTATTGCTTGACTGTTTAATAAGAATTTACTACATCAGATGTCCAAATAAAACATTCCATGTTAGAAATTCAATAGGGAATTTTTGAGCATGTTCTACAAAAAATTATTTTAAAAAAAAATTTCGACCGGGGGGGGGGGGGGGGGTAGAGGTATGTGATTTTTTTTTCATAACAACGGGATTTCCGAACAAGGGGCCTGACCGATTTTGGCATGTTTATTTGATGTTTTTTATGTTTTTTTATATTGAGTTCATTTCTTGCTGGATTTTCCTGCTATTTTACCGACTCACTCTTGCCCAAAATCCTTCTATATTTTTGCCAAACTTTTTTTCGGAATTTTAATATTTTTGCGTTTCGAAGATTTAAGATAAGGACACGAATAATCAGAATGAGAGTTTATACCAGTCATGAAACTATTATAAACCTTACACAGGTAATAAATCTTTTCGCCCGTTTTCAATGAAATAAAAGGTAATGAGAAATTTAAAAAAAATAAAAAAAATAAAAAAACAAGATTCTGCCGAAAGCTAAATAGTAAGATTAGTTTACTAATAAAGGAAAAATAAATGTAGGAAATGTTATTATATATTTTAGGATGTGTTTCTAGTTCATGAAATGTACCGTTTGTGTTTCGGATTTTTCAGGCCCTGGATAAATGAAAAATATTTTTAATTTATGAAGCCTTCCCCGAAAATTGATTGAGAAAACCACAGAAAATATTTAATTTTTTCTGAAAGGAAAACATTTATAAAACTTCTTCAAAAAATTGCTAAATTTTCTGAATTTAGAATTTGATATTTTAGCCTGACTGTTGCAACAGTTCCTCTGATTGCAGCAATAAGGCATTTCATAGTTACAACAACAAGCGGCCCGATTAGGATTAAGGGATTTAGTCCTAAGTAAAAAGGATAGCTTAGTAACCATTTGCCTTAACTGCTGATTCTCTCCCATCAGAGAATTAATTAATAATTGGGTCCCATTTGGTTGGGGCAGCTGGTAGACATCGTCGAACTCATTGTGTGATTTTCGTTTTTTCCCACATTTCCCCTGGTATTTCACCAAATTCTTAATTAATCGGGCTATGAAATTGGAACATTCAGGAGAATTGCTGTCCTCTGTGTCAGAAATATCGGATGAAATTGAGAAATCAAGGCCATTTTTTTTTATTTTTTTGTTCATTTTCTTTATTCGATTTTCGGTTGTTATATCATTAATAGCTTGATTCGCTTTATCTGATGTTTCCTTATTTTCTTCTGCTTTCACAATTGTATTTATAATTTCTGGATGAGGTTGTGGCTCTTTGGCAGGTGGCAATTCCTCCTTTTCGATTGGTGAGATATCTATCTTTTGTTCGTCACCTGTTGCCTTTGATTTGAAAAATGAAAAATTTGACAGTTTGTTTTTAATCTTTCCCTCTGGTGCTGCGGTTTCATCAGTGCTGCTGGTACTTGGGTTGGAAAATGAACTTTTGGAAAGGGATTCAGCTATATTTTTGTGTTTTTTATTCTATTGAAAGGATTCATGGATTGTTTATCATTTACTTGTTTGCTCTCTAGAATTTTGAGTTTATTTTTACTTTCCTCCTTAATATCAGATTTGAAATCACCTTTTACTTCTGAATGTCTTTTATTATCTTTAGCTTTGTCAATATTTTGCGCTTTTCTTTCTTTTTTAGATTTTTTGGTACTTTTTTCGCGTTTTTCACTCTCGCTGGTAACTGTTGAAGTTTCAGGAGAACTTTCTATACGGGATTCTTTTGTTTTATCAGATCTCTTTGAAATATTGTTGGGTTGATCTTTTTTTGTTTTTTGAGATTTCGATTTTTCCTTGGGATCTGTTTTCATTGTGGTATCTTTATCCTTTTGTTTTTGTGTATCTTTATCCTTTTGTTTTTGTGTATCTTTATCCTTATCTTTTTGTGATTTAGATTTTATTTTTTGATCTGTCTTCATTGTACTGTCTTTATCCATTTCTTTATTTTTATCTTTGTTATTCTTTTGAGATTTGGAATTTCCTTTAGGGTCTGTTTTCTTGGAAGGATCTTTAAGCTTCGCTTTGCTTTCATTTTTAGATTTATCTTTTGAGGTTGATTCTTTGGAAATGTTATTAGGTTTATTTATTTTTTCCTTTTCAAATTTGGACTTTTCCTTTATATCTGCCGATTTGTTCATTTTTGTACTTTCTGGTTTCTTATTTTGTCTTGATTTAGGCTTAGGCTCAGAATTTTGTTTACTGGGGATATTATCAGAAATGTTTTTATGTTGAGATTTTCTCTCTGAAAGTTCCTTTTTGGATTTGGTTTGATCTGATTGTTTCTTCAAAGAATTAGTTGCTTTTGATGGCTTTTGAGAAGACGTTTCTGGTTTTGGTTTTATCTCCTTTGAAGGTTCTTTAGTTTTGGAATCAGGGATCTTTTTGAGATTTTCTGATTTAGGCTTACTTACTTTAGGTTTCTCTGTTGCTTTCTGTTTACCAATGTCAGATTGATTTGGTTTTGCCTTGGAGGATTCTGATGATTTCGAGATAGATTTAGTTTTATTAACTTTTGAATCTTTGGGAAAATCTGCTGGTTTTGACTTGGACTTTTGTACAGAAGGATTAGGATTCTTGGGTTTGGAAGGCTTTGTTGATGATTGTTGATTTGAGGCTTTAGCTTTTGGAGGGTGATCAGATTTTGGTGGTTTAGATTTAGCATTTGACTGTGATTCTTTACCTTTGGGTTTAGGACCCATGTAAAGAGCAATAATTTTTCAGAATTTTCTTTAATAATATTGACCTTACATTATTGTTGTAATATTTAAACAAATACAATAAACTGAGAAAACTTTTAAATTTTTGATTTGAAATCAATTCATATAATTTGATTTTGTTTAGAAATATTATTTAAAATTTTTATTAACATTCTGATGCGTTGGGTCCATTGTAGTGGACGCGTCTGTTATGCTTTGAAAAGGTTCATAACGCCCACTTGAGTGTATGGGGAAAGGTTTTTTTCTAATTATTTTAAAAATACATCTAAGCGTAATAGTTTTATTCTAATACAATTATGATTTTTCAACCTAAATTGTGAGATACATTATTGCTTGACTGTTTAATAAACATTTACTACAACAGATGTCCAAATAAAACATTCCATGTTAGAAATTCAATAGGGAAATGTCTTTGTTCCCGTGGACTCTTCTCTTATTTTTGTATTTTTCAAACATTTTAATGTCTCTTAAAGTCTGTCACTCCTTTTTACCTTACAACATTCTGGGCTGAGAGGATTTATTTCACGGCACATTAAATAAAAATTTAAATATATTTTACTTGTATGAGGAAAAATAAATAAATTCTTATTTTAATAAAATTAATATAAAAATAATATAATCAAATAATAATGTTATCAGTGAGAAGGATGCAATTGATTTTGAGAAAGAATTTGGTAAAACGCGGCACTATTTCAGATAAACAAACACGTAACTCCTCATCGATAATCTATAAATGTTCGTATTTTTTATTTAATTTCCATAAGGGTCGTGAAACGTAATTTATGATTCAAAGAGCAATAAAAATGTAACAGCTGTAGTAGCTTATTGAGGATAATAGGTCCAAATGAAATTCAAAATTATGACACATCCAGTACAGAATATGAAACTTTGTGTACAGGATCATTTTTCAAGTCTAGTAAATTTTCTTCTACAATGTTAATGGCGGATGTATAGTTTCATATTCAACACTTTCATGCCCAACGAACTCGTTGATCTTTATAATGACTCACCATCAGACGAGATTAATCTCACACGCAAACATTTTTTGAGGTTAGATACTAATCCGTCATTCACATTTCCCACTTCGTACAAACCATAATTATTACAGTCCATTTCCTCAGCAACTCAGGCATGGATGAGAACAATTGACTTTGGAACCTCAAACCCAGATTCAAGGTCCATTCCGCATCATAGAGCTGTACAAAAAAGAAACAAACATTTACTGAGAAAGATATTGTCGAGACTAAAATTCCGAAATTATTTCATCATTGTAAGGAGTTAGTAAATATCTATATAAAATGATTATGGTTAAATGGTAGAAGTGAGATCAGTTAGTAGAAATAATTATTTCTGTTAAATTTTTATATTTAAATTCTATATTAAATTATATCATATTATATTAAATTATATTAAATTAAATCAATTAAATGTATGACCAGTAATTACATTAATATTAATAATTATCACGCTTCGGTGTTTAAATACGCTAGTAAACGGCACAATTTTGAAGTTGTTATAAAAATAAATGCTTGAAGAAGATTTGAATTTAATTGCGTCTAACAATCATCATCAACAAATTTTTATTTATTCAAATATTATTGAATCATTGGCTGTTGGAGATGTGAGAGTTCCGTTATTGAAATCTATTTGGATTAAAAAATATGAACAACTAGTATGTCAGAGATAAAATGGGAACAGTCGGGAAATGCAGGAGAAAGAAAAGTGAAAAACGTTTGATTATCTCTAGTGCCACAAATAAAGCAAACTATATAAAGAGAAACTGGTGGATACAAAAATGAGACAAAATATTGGACGGAAATTTATTGGAGAACGAAACGAAAAACGAGTCAATAATCTATGGAAAAAGAAGATAAACTAACGGAGAAAATTTACGAAGAAATTGTGGGAGAAATTTTAAAGAAGTTATTGAGACGAGTATTTATTGGAAACCGATTTGTTGGAGAATAGTTGTTAAAGAATAATTGTGAAGAATAATTGTTGGAGAAGTTTTTCAGAAAAGAATTAATTGAGAAATAAACGAAAAGTTATTCGAATATTTGAATAAAGTTGTCGAAAAAGGACAAAGAAAACAACCAATTCAAAGTCCTAGTTGATAAACTAATCAGTAGTTATTAATCTTTCGATCCGGTGTTGTACACGAGTGCTATTCATCACTAATTGTTACAATAAGCATTGTATAGTCACCGAGCGGAGTGTTGAATTGATTGTCAATGTAAATACAAAATTATTTGTGATTATCAATAAAGATTTCTGTTGTCAAGTGTTATTTGTGGGTCAGTCAAAGACACGCTTGGAGTCAGAGTAGGAATTTTAATTTTATCACCAACCCAAAAACCCAACACAACATTGAAATCAATATACGTGACGATAGTGGTAAATTAATAAAATTTATTAAAGATATAAAAACACATTTATCATTGCATTTTAGGAAAGTAAATGAATAAAAAAGATTTTTATGTGAATTTGCCTTTGAATAGTTGTCCTCTTACTCATTCAAATAATGTAGCTAGTAAATTTAATGTTGAATTTCACAATCCTATTTACTTGGATGGATAATGGGAAGTGGCTCTGATGGACTTTACCTTTGAGTATAATGATTTTCCTATTAATAATAATTCAAATGTTAAATACAGTAAAAGTATATTACATACAAGTTATGAATACTTTTATGAATGAATATACAATCAGTCATGACTATCCATTTTATATATATATATATATATATATATTTATATGCAAGATGTTACAAGATGCGTTCAAAAACTCATTGCAAAGATTAGCCGCTGAGACTCTTTATATAAAAAAACTTAAACCGTCCATCAACATTCAACTAAATTAATACTTAAATTAATATTTAATTAGATTTAAAATTTTAAATTATAAAAATATTTTTTACTAAAAAATTAAAAATTTAGTTAAATTATAGAATTTGAAAAATAGGAAATATATTCTTTGGGTAATTAAAATAAAATATAAATAGAATATAATTGAACCAATAAATTTATTATAAAATACGAAATAAATTTATTATCCCCGAACAATAATAATTTAATGTAATAATGATCAAATTCACTTGAAAATGGCAGTGCCGAAAATTCGTGAGTATCAACAAACGTCGATATATTACTGATTTATAGTCTTCAAACTCTCTTTTTAATAAATTATAATTATTATTTTTATTATTATTATAATTATTATTTTTATTATTATTATTATTATTATTGTTATTATTATTATTATTATTATTATTATTATTATTATTATTATTATTATTATTATTATTATTATTATTATTATTTTAATTATTATTTTTATTTTTACTATTATTTTTATTATCATTGAAATTTGCATCTAAATTTGCCTTTGAAAATTATTTTATTGAAATTTCCCTTTTTAAATTTGTCTTTGAAAATTAAACCATTAAAATTTGTCTTTAAAAATTAACTTAAAAATTATTCCATTAAAATTTTCATTAAAAATTATATTTCTCAAAAATGTGAATTCGAAAAAATATCATGTGTACCTTTGAAGCATTACCTCTTTGGAGCAATGAAAAAAGTTTTTCTTACTAGGAGAGGGGGTACACTGATGGTCTGCTCCAAAGATACACCATGTCAATTACCTATATATGAATTTTGTTGGTCAGCATTCAAAACTGTTCTGGCCTCGGGTTGGACACGCCTGGTCTAAATGAGTACATTTGCATTAAAGTAGCATTGGAAAATTACTTGAAATTTCCTGTAAATTATTATAGTAAAATGAAAATTAAGAAAATATGAAATCCATATCATTATAATAAATTACGTAATTTTCGTTTTAATTAAGTGATAATTTAAAAAATTTTTAGAAATACTTTAATATTTCTAAAAAATAACATGAAATCAAAATTTATGTGAAATTACAAAAGAACTCAATGTTAGCGAAATTAAAACTTATCATTTTACTGTGACTTTATGATATCGGTATCTGATAAATGTTCAGCCATTTAATACGATCTAATTATACTACAAATCAAATTAACTAATAGCACAGTGCAGCACTCAAATTTCAAATAAAACAACATTGTGATATGAATTGAAGAATATTTTGATTTATTTAAGTAGTTGAGCGGCTGTAATTAATCACTTGCGCTTGGCACATTTATTTCAGTCTCGAAATTTATTCCACTGATATATTTTCAATTTCAACTTAATAATAAATATATTTTTGAATGCCAAATCAGAGATTTATAATTTTTGATAATAATAAATAACCTTTATATTTTTAGATATAAATAAGGTAAGCTGGTTATTGGAAACGAATTATATTACCATTCCACCAGAAATCATTTATAAGCCCATCGGAGATTTGTAGACAATTAATTTTTGCAATCGGTTGAAATAGGTTTAATAATAGTTAAGCAGCAGAGGATTAATGCAACATTTGATATTTCTTTAAAACTTTTGTCAAATTCAGAAATTTAGTTTAATGAATTTTAAAGTTATTGATGAAATTTTTTATTGAAATAGTTGTCCTTCACACCCAATTGTTACTGACATTTTATATTCAATTTTACACTTGAAAGATAAATAATATAAATTATAAATAAAATGTTTGGAAAAAAACTACACCTAGGCTTGCCAACTCTCCCCGTGTAAATCTCCCGTCTTTCCTTATTTACAATAATTTACAAATTTTCAAGAAGAAAGTGCAGATTTTGAAGTTTTAACTTTTTGATTTCTCTAAAATAATGATAGTCAAGATTTATTTTGGCTCAGAGTTACCGGAAATTTAAGTTGTTTGTTCGAGGCGAGCGATTTTACGTTATTAATCTGTCACTGTCAGGATTTTTTCACTTTTAAAATTTTAATGTTTAAAAACTAATCGAAATTATATATATAATAAGTAATCAATCATAGTTTATAAAAAAAAGTACATCGCCATAATGAAGGAGAAGTACTGAAATGAGTCAAATGACTGACAGTGAATGTGACTCGGACTCTGAAATTGATACATGTTTAAACCAAAAATGTGAAAAAAACACTTGTTATATTATTTCTTAAGCGTTATACTGTTCCAATTTTATAATCTCCCGGGTTCGAGGTTGTGGGAGTTGGCAACCCTAACTACACCTATGGGAATATCAGCTTCAACATGAAAATTATGCACATTTTTCATCCCTTCAAGAATACAAACCACAAAATCCAGAAATATTTGTGAATATGATTAAAGATCTGAAGAATGAGTTCTCTTCTTGTTTTACTGACTTTCACTTGCACGAAGATGAATTCAAGCTTTTTGCTAATTTTTTTGATGTGGAAGTGTGTACTGTATCAGAATGCTTACAAATGGAGTTAATTCAAATGCAATGTGACGACTTATTGCTTGATTTTTATACAAAATACATTTATTGCAATGGGAACTATCCTAAACCAGTGAACCACGCAAAAAAGATGACATCTTTGTTTGGAAGTACTTATCAATGTGAGCAATTATTTTCAAAATTGAAATATACTAAAAACAATTTGAGTACAAGATTAACCGATAGCAATTTGAATAACGTTTTGTTGTTGGTATCGACAGGCCTGACAGCCAATATTGAGAAGCTTTCGTGTGACAAAGAACATCAAGCTGCCCATTAATTATTCAATTATTATGGAAATTTGAAAAAATGCTTTTTGATAAACTTTTTCTTATAATATTTTTAAGAACCCCTCCGGCCCCACATAGCCAAAATGTTGCCCACCCTGCTTTAAAGCATACATATAAATGTAAAAGTTCGAAAGCTATTCCATACTACCACCGGTTTTAAAATGCTTATAAAACTATTATTTGCAAGATTTAAAAAATTTGACCCAATTATGTGGACTTTTAACCATATTAAAATAAAACGAAACCTTAATACGTTCGCTAATTTAAAACTATTTAATGATAATTGACAAAATAAAACGTGAGATTAACAGCGGTAAAAATAATTTGACTATATTTACGATTGTAAAAATTGTACAAACCGATGACATCAAATTGATATCACAGACAGACAACATTGTAACAATGCACTCTATATGTCATGATCTAGCTTATTCATATTTCAAATTCACACTATATTTAATAATGGTCAAATTCAAGAAAATAATGAACTCCATAATCGACAACAGTTATATTTAAAATAACATAACTACAGTGAACAAATACAATAACCGAATTATAAACTAAAATTTAATCCAAAAATCATGACAATTTATTATGCAAGATAGATATTATTTTAGAATTATCCTATAGTAATTAAGAAAATGAAATTAACATAAACATTAAATAGCCTAAAACAGATTACAGCTATAAATACAATGAAATTTTTACCTATTAAAAACAATATAAAAATAGTCAATTTATAATCGTTGGAATATTAACAATTCTCCATTTTTATAAAATTGATATATTTAAACAATAGCAATAAAAAAGCAGTTACAAATACTCATATTTAGAAATAAAATAAACATAATATTTTAAGCGCTAGTTTCGTTGAGAAACTGACGTGATTCTTGACCACTAGCTAAAATAAAATTTTGTAAATCAAATTTGAATGATAAATTTATAAAACCTTTTCCGTCTTCCAGTTTTGAGTCGTGTTTAATATTCGACTGCTTCAGACCCTACTAATTGTTGTTGTTGATTAGCTTTTAGTTAGTAAATGATTATAAATGTTGTTTAATAAATATTTTCAATTGTTACTTTTTTTCTGTGGATGTTTCCTCATGCAATCTATTGCGATTATGACTGCAATAATAACTATCAAGACGAGCGCACAAATTATTATTAGAATCCATATTATTTTGCTAGATGACGATTGCGGCGGCTTAACATCAACACAGTCACGTAGGCCCAACAAATATATCTCCATGTTAATATTCGTTGTTAAATCTTCTACGACATTATTTGTATATACAAATTTCCCGAATACGTAACCGGGATATGTTTGATTGTAATTCATAAAACTGTTGCCACAACTTACAGCATTCTTAATTTATGACGTAAATAAAATAACATTCTTAAATTCATATTACTTCATTATAAGATCCATTATATATAATCATTGATATAGAAGGACAACTATTGCCAATTTTTGATGATAAAATAGAGCCATTGTTAACTAAAACAGCGGTTGTAATATTCGTGTTAGTGAATTTTAACTGACACATCAAGTCGGCTTTCAAAGGTGGAATTATTTTTATACTAAATTTACACTGCGAATAAATAACCGTATTAGATACACAATTTCCAGAATTAACCTCTGCAAATCAGAATTTAAATTCACAACTAATTAAAAATATAATAACCTATTAATAGATATTCAGGTATATAACCCAAAATAATAAACAATAAACTAAATAATCTATACATTTTATTTATTTCCTTTTAAAAATAATTTATTTCAAATGATCAAATTATAATTTTGAAATATTTACAGAAACATTTACTAAAACAAATACCTAATTTAATTTTGTTCGGAAAGATTCTTTTATAATTACAAAAACTAATTATGATCGCATTCACACAAAAATTTATAACAAATATACGTTGTTAAAAATTTCATATTCCAGTCCTTTCTCATTTTAAAAATTATTTTAAGCCGAACATGTGTTGGGTAAAAATTAATTTTGTATTTTGTTTATTCGTATCGGTAATACAACAACGTAGAAAAGCAACAAGTGGAATTAAAATCGAAACTAAAACATTAGTAAATAAAAGAAAAACATAACAATTAAATAATAAACAGAAAAAGCAAAATAAACTATTAAAAAACATAAAATATCTCAAGGTATTATATATAAACACAATAAAATGCAAAGTATATACAACAAATTCGAAATTCATCATGGTGATGATAAAATAAAATTAATTTAAGAAATAAATAAATAATTAAAAAAGAACAAAATGATCTATTTAACGAATAGTCAAAAGGAAGAGAGTGAAGTTAGAATTAACTGAATCAAATCAATTAAAGATGTAAAAGAAAATGCGGGTTTCCTTTAGAAATACTAAACTTATCAATTTCTATTTGAAATTCAGATAAAAATAAAAGTATTCTTGACAATATTGTTAGAAATTGTGGTAAAATTAAATAAAACCTATTGATGTTAGAAAACACATTAACGAACTATTGCAAGATCAATTTTTGACTGGAGTAAAAAATCATAAAGGTCATATGCTACGTAGATTTTAATAATTCCGAATGAATCGATAAAAACTACCATGAAAACCGGGTTAAAATTAAAAGTTAAGGAATGAAAAATGGTTTTCCAGGTCTTTTAATAGTTTTATCAAAATGCTTAACAACAAAATTATATATAATTAAAATTAAGAAGTAAAATGACAACATAAAATAGTTCATTTTTAATTTACTCGTTCTAGATTGATCTTATGATGTGATGTGAAATAAAAGAAATTGTTAGTTTTAATTAAATATCAACATTTTAAAATATTTCAAGGAACAATGGTAGAAAGAGAATAATCATCAAAAAAGTTAACCGAAAAGAGAGGAAATTAATTATAACCAAGTGCTTAAATGATATATGAATAGAAGAAATTACCGAGAGTTTAAAAATAAAGTATCAGTCAGCAACTAATGTCATCAGAGTATATAAAGCAGGAGGTAGAATTGAATCAAAGAACGCCCATTCAGGACGATAGAATTAAGTTGAGGTCCATAAATAAAAATAAATTGAAATGAAATTTAGGTTAATAATTTAAATAAAATGTAAGTGAAGAAAAAAGACAAATAAAAGCGGGATCATGCACAGAATCGATAGTAAAGGAAAGTGTGATGGAGGCAGTATTAGAAAATGCCAAAAGCAATTACGAAAGGCAAGAATCCGGAAATCCGAGAAAAATCAATAAATTGTAAAATCATCGAAATCGAATTGGAAAAACGGGACAGGTATAGAGTAGCTAATGGTCAACAAGATGATAGTTAGGGATTTATCAGAAAATGGTTAGGAAGGGTCGAAAAGCATTCAAATGTGTAAAAACAGAAAACGTTAATTAGTTAATTAATTGGCTAATAGAAAACCCGAGCTAATGGGAAACTCGAGCCAATGGAGAACCCTAAGATGAAGGAAAACCGAGCTGGGTAAACAATAAGAAAAGTAAACAGAAGGAAAATTTGGGCCCATTAGCTTGACACAATGATTAATTGGAAAAGAGCAAGGAGAAGATAGTGCGGGTAGAAAGGCCAGACGGGCCATTAATTATCTTTGTTCGTTGGACCATTATGGGTGACAGCCGAAGCAGATACGTGGAAGCAAATGTCAAGTGAAAGATTTGCTCCGCAATAACCATTTGTCATCCCGATTTCGAGGAGTATATAAGGAAGGGGAAAATCAGAGCAAATCGGCATTTTGCCTCAGCTAGGGTTAGAAGAAACCGAGTTAGAAATAGGTAAAAACGAATTAAGGAGATTAGGGAAAAGAAGATATAGAAAAGGAATACGGAAAGGTGAAAAAGAATCAAATCAAAAAGAAAAAAGAGGAAAACGTGGGTCAAGAGAATCTAAAGAAATAAAAGGTGAATATTATTTATTTACAAAGATTCAACGCCGTGCTGAGAATCGGTCAAACGTAACTTTGATAATTGATTGTAAAGTGGTGAGAAAAGATTGTCAATTTTGTTATTTCAATATACGTTGGGTCATTATTGTTTTAATTTAAAGGACACGAGGAGTCAGAGGTAACCGACTTAAATTAACCAAAAACCCAACATGTTGAACAATGTGAATATGCTATAACACCAATCAGCGATGTTTTCATAACTTTGGAAAAACCTGTGGAGTTAATCAAATGAGATGTAGTTTCAATATTCCAGGAAGTGTGTGACACCCGAACTCTATCTCAAAGAGGAATCTAGTATCGCGCGCTTTAGATATGTTTTATAGTTATAAACTCAGCGAACCTGATAAGAAATATATTACTAAAACCTACCAAAACATGATAAATTAGATGTCTCCACAATAAGTGAAGTCATCCATTGAAACCTGTGGAGTTAAACAATTTTTATTTTCCTAATGTGGATAGGTTGATTCTCTGTTGAATGTGCATAAATAAACTTCCATTGAAACCCAAAATTTGGATATATAAAACTTTTGTAATGATCAGCATCACGTAGAAAACCCATTGATGAACTAAGCGCGGTTTAATCGAAGCATTAATAACTTACCCGAATCGCATAATTTGAAATCTCTTAAATCGACCATCAAAGTCGCTAATACCAATAAACGACGAAGCCGACTTAAGAAACTACCACTGAACTTCGTTACATCTTAAGATCTAATAGAAAATGTAATCAAGAATGGTAACAATCGAGTGTTATGATCTTTCGGCAGTAATCAGCCTAACTCAGAAAACTAAGTTTCATTACCACTCGATACCCGTTGAGTAATCAACGTTGGAACTGTATCGTATGGGTGAATATTCGCGAAAAGTGAGCTTACTTTTTATAATCGGAAAGCATTCGAGCGGATTCGAGGACTACCATTAGAAGGTATATGTCCGACTTAACATTAGGTCCCATATTTATTTATTGCTAGCCGTACGTTTACTTAGACTCGTAAGAACAGTTTCTTAACAATATTTTATTTTCAATCTACAACAAAGAGCATAAAAATTCAAATGTTACTCCGCGCGCTGGCCATCTTCCACCGTAAATCCATGTTAGTTGGGCCATCGCCTCCATAGCTGAAGCGCGGCCTTCCAGTAGTTCTTGTCGCACCGTCATAAGGGCTCCAGTTCACTTTGCAACACTTGCATACACTGCTTTTCGGAAATTACAAAGGTTTCATCACTGTTTGTTGGCTCAAATTTACTCAAAGTAGTTGTAGGTTTTATTTATTCATAAATAAATCAAGAAGTTTTGGGACGTAAACCATTTATTTGTGCATTAACTGTGCACACATTTTACCTTCCGCTGAGGAGATCAAAACCCGCCAGGCTCTTATTCGAATTTCTCGCGATTCGCACTTCTTTATGAGCACATCTTTGGGCACGCTCCAGTTTCCCCGGTAGACTACGCATGACCATCGGTCATTCCGGTTTTCTATTGCTTCAGCCCATACGTTCATGGACTGTATCTGATTGGTTAGGAATTGGTCCACCGCGGTTTGGTTAATTTTTGGGGTCTTCAGCCACTGGGATCCTGAATTTAAAAGCGCGGATTTCTACTTGGTCCTGGGTCGCTTGAGTTTGATATGTGGCTGATCTGCTTCATTTGTTTCTGCATGACTCCGGGACGAGGCCATTTGCTTTATAGTTCACGCGTCCTTCCCTTGAGTTTTTCGATCCGAGTCCGCAAAGTATAATTGTAAGGCAGCTTCGTGGTCGCTGGCATTATTTCCTACCAATTGTAATTCTGAAATAATATCGTAATAAATAAAAGCAAGTCGCACTAACTTTCACGAACGAAAAATAAATCAGGCTGATATTTAGGTTTTCCTTTCTGACCCACCATTCCAAATTTCGATATTACTTTAATATCCCACCAGTCAATCTTTTCATCCATTCCAAAGACCTCATCACACAATCAACAGGTATTCAACTATGATCTTTACCTCAAATAGGAACAAACACAAAATGATTTTTTCAAATAACACGACTTTTATTAAAATTAAAACAAACAAAGTCAAACGGTAGAGTTTTATCGATGAAGGTGTACCTTAATAAAGTACAAAAAATTGACATATTTTGGGGGAAACAGGCATATGCGGATATCAAATGATAAGACAAATTGGAATAAAATAATATAGAAATCAGTGTGAGTTCCCAGAAAAATTTATTCAAAATTTACAAATTAATTCAAAAAATAAAGTCAATAATGAGATTAGTTTTATTAAAATCCAATTATCTGAACACAGTCGTTGAACATAAAGGCGGGAGGTCACCTACTCAATAACTTTGCTTTTAACCGAAATACCGCTTACTTATTTGTTTTGACTTGAGAAATGTTGTTTGCCGAATATAATTTTTTTGTTTTCGTTGTGCAGTATTTGATTGGTTTAGTTAGTCTTGGTTTTGTTGATAATTATTTCTTTGTATTCTTTCATATTTCACATTTCTTTAGTCTCTATATCTTGCTTGTATCTTAACCACGCATACAAAGCGGTGTATTTTATACTGCAATCTCTGATAATTTGTCAAGGCTTTTAGCTGTTTCACCTTTCTATTAATTTCTAATTTTTCATTTTACATATTCTAATGCAAAACGAATGTGACTTTTAATTATTTTCCTTATTTTTGTCGTTTAATTATGACATAATCTATTTTGAGGCCTATCCAAAGCTGAAATCCGTTATCCAAAAGAAACGAGCGACCTTAACACAAAATCTCACTGCAAATAAATATAATATGCAAATATACATATTATCGGTTAGAGATGTTCCTATAAAATAAAATCTATTATAATGGGAAAATATTAGTTGTGCTCTAAAAGGATTTAAAAGATCACATAATTATTTTAATAGACATGTTGTTTTAAAATTAGCTATAATTGGAATTAGATGAGATCCTGAAATAGATAATGGAAAGCTTAAATAAATTAAATGCCATCTTAAAATTATTAATCTTAATCCTAAATTAATTTGCAATATATTTTATAGCTCACTTTTATTTATTTAAGAGCACGGATAATATTAGAGCACAACTTAGAATTTTAGAGCATACTTATTTACCAAAATAAAGAATAAATTTACAAAAAGTTGTAAAAGATATAATAAAAAACTGGATCAAATGGATCCCTGCTGAAACAGCATGCAAGAAATTGATGGCACCAATGTAGTGCAACGATCTACATCAAATTAATTACAGGAGTACAAGCAAAATATTAATATTACATTGACAGTGGTAAAAACCTTTAAATTTAAAATTATATTATTAATACTTTTATTTCTTTTGTTTTTATAACACTCAAAATAATATATATATTTATTACACCAAATATTATTGAAATAAGAATAATAATTTAAAAGTTTTGTAAGGTTTTGTCTGGTGAGTTAAAATGTTTTCTCGATAACTCGCACCTCCTTATTAAAATATCGCATTTTAGGATTTCTAACGGTTTTAACTTATAAGAAATTTATTTGATGTAGATGGACAGAAAAATATTTTTAACCATGTAAATACATGCATCTGGACAACATTTATATTTTACAATTTTATTTCCATTTTCTGATCAAAGATTCTATGATAACCATAACTATTATTTCTTATGGCTTAGAGGTCCATGTTCTGACTGCGTTACATCTATCTACTTTTTCATAGGAAAACCGTTAAAACAATATTAATAAATAAATTAGGTAAATGGTTTAAAATTAAACATTTAAATATTTTTAAAAAATTCTTACAATATTTTGCATAGGTTTATGAGTTCAGAAAAATCATAATCTTATTATGAATCGCATCTAAAGTTAATTATTTTAAAAATTTTAATCTTTTTAAAAAGTCGCTCCGTGAATTTTAAAATTTCACAAAAATCATTATTCATGATTTTCAAAAGAAAATAAGCATTTTAAATAAATAAAAATATTGATCTGTAATCTGAAACGATGACGTTAATGAAAATGTAAATTAAATGAATTTTAAATAAAGAAATTCGTTAAAATTTAGCAATAAATTATTAAATATATTTTAATTTTTTCAGTAGTAAATTCAAATGTTATAAATTTTTTTTATAATTTAATATTAGTTTTTAAAATTTTGAATTCTCAAATCAAATTATTTTTTAAGTTTCAAAATTTTTTAACATAAGATGAAAATATTTAAATGATAAATTAAAAATTAAACTTCAAAAAAATGAACCAAATAAAAGAAGAAATAATAAAATTTAATTTTTAACAATCTATGTTCATAAACTTTAAATTAATAAAACAATTTTAAAACATTATTTGAAATTTTCATTTTTCAATTATTGAATATTTTGTTTGAATAATGACAAACCTTAAAACAATTAATTTATTAATCAAATAATAATAAATTTATGACATTCCCTCAATATTGAAAAG
>CAUHTR010005747.1:0-25055 GCA_959609185.1 Schmidtea polychroa | reverse complement strand
CATTCTTACACAACTCGCAATAACATACAGCAATAAAATACATACGCTACTAATTTCTACGTCACACTCGGGTGATATTTTTCTGGTTTTATATGTGATGTCAATATTACAACGTGAAAAGAACTTAATAATTTTTGATTGTTTGAAAGGTGTCGAATATCTCCAGATATATAAATCTTGAGAATCTGACTGTATGTCACTAATAAGTATGTCTATATGACTCGGGCAGTGTAAACAATTTCTTGCAATTCAATTTGGAATCGAAATTAGGATAGTTCAAAATTCGTAACTGTTGTTTAAGTTTTAAAAATGGAAAATTATTTTTATATAACAAATATTATTGACAAATAATGATCCTTACTACTCAAAATGAATAGCAATAGAAAATTTTCTAAAAATTTTGTGTTCAAGAAAAATTTCGAAGTTGCTAATAAACTTTTGAAATTTAAACTTGAACATAAAAGACATCGAGGTCAGAACCTCATTCAGAATTTTACCTAAGCATACAATGAAATAAATAAATTTTACATATGTTGTACCTTTTAATTTTTATTGGGTAATTGTTTTGTAATTGTTCATAAAAATAAAATTTATTTAATCAGTGTTAATTTCGATAATTATATAAGATAATCAAATTGAGATTCTGTGAACCTAAACATATGTATTTTTCTCAATTAGCATGATCTAGAATTCTAATAATATTAAATGTTCATTTAATAACGTTAATTTCGAATTTAATGGTTTAATTTAGTTTTAGGATCAATTAATTTAATTTCACCGATCAAAAACATGTTATTGATCTATAATGACTATCAACTGAATAGCCGTTGTCTGGACTTGATTTTCTTTAACCCATTAGCTTCCCAAAATGGGGATTCGGATTTTTTTATTTGTTTTTAATATTTAAAATTTAATTTTATGCAATAAAATTAATATCCAGTGAAAATAAACACTTCCGGTTGTTCTAATATATCTTTTGTTTGACAGTTTTCCGGCCTGTGTACAAGTGCACTAAACAAAAATATCGAACATATACGACAAAATTAAAAAGAAATCTGGCACTTTATGGATTAATTAAATGGTTTCTAAAACTTTAAATTTCTTTTAATTGATAAATTTTGATAATAATTTATGTTATGATTCAGTAATACTCATTATCATACAAGAAATATATGTTATAACTAGGGAGATAATTTTTCTGAAATGGCTATGTACTTGGATAAAGTATACTCAAAACAATGAAACATAATTTTAACGACTTTTATTTTTAATCACAAAATTTAAATTATTACTATTCAAAATTTATTTACGCCATATCCAAATTTAATCTACTCTAAGCAGAAAAATGAGTACTCTGGCGATTCATACAAGCACATCATTTAGTGACATGCAGTCAAAACAAAAAATGTAAATACATCCGAATGTACGTGGAATTAAAAATGGCCACACAGGTTTTGAGTTAATCGCGCGTTTATATATAAGTTATGTAATTGTAACGCATAAGTTGTTTAGATATAGCAGATTCAATTTAAAAGTGGATGCACTATGGATACTCATAACTATTTTTTTGGATATTTAAAAAAGGTTTGAAGAAAAATGCCAATCAAAAAGTAATCTCTATTACTGCAAAATATTTCTCAATTCAATTTCACGAACCAATTAATGTATAACTCATTCAAACAATAATCAAATTTGTTCTTTTCTAGACACTTAAAACAAAGTAAATTCGAATTTCACATTACTTCAAAGCTGTCGAACTTTTATCAGCAGATATAAACAAAAATATTAAACTATCATGAAAAAATTATTCCTTTTTGAATATATTTATGAAACTTTAGTTATAATAAATTTTTGAATAAATTTTTCGTTAAATTTGAATAATTTCAGTCCAATTAGGAAAATATAAATTATAAATTATTTTACAATTATTTTACTTATTATAAGCAAAAGTTTTAATTTTCAAAATTGATTTAAAATGATAATATTAGTGAAAGATTAAAAATTCATGAAAAATAACAATAATTTGGTTTGATTATGTCAAAATTTAAATAAAAATTCCCAATAAATTTACTGTTGATTGAATATTAATTGAAGGAGATTGTGATCTGTCAAACAATACCTCACATAATACTTTCATCTAATAGTTATTAAAGTTCTAAGTTTAAAACTTTAAAGACATTCAGAATTCGGAGCATCCTTAAACATGTAATTTAGTGTCCTTCCAAGGTTCAAGAAAATTAAAACTAATTTTTAATTTGAAAGAAGCTTTAGAAATTAATTTTATGAATTTCGATAATTGACTGAAAGGAGAATCATGTCCTAAAAATAAATTTAGATTTGGAATAAATTGCACTTTATTTATTTGATAAAGTTTTTGTTTTTATTTTATTAATAATCAATTCAATTTTTAATATATTGCGATTTTATTTAGTAAGAAAATACTGAAAAATATATTTATAATTATTTTAAAATCTTAATTACGGATGTCATTAATACAAAAAAGAATGTAGCTAATTACTTTAAAAATGAATACTAAATTATTCAATCAGCTGGATTCTGTTAAATTCCCATTAAATTCCCAAATTATAGATTTTTTTCAAATATTTCAAATTTAAATTCTCTCCTTATTCTAAATACAAATAAGTTGAATTATGACATTAGGAAACTTCTTTAAAATTATAAACAAACGAATAAATCTCATTGTGGTTTTAAAGGAAAACAGTGTTTTCTATATAGGAAATTGGATTGCTACCCTTGTACTAAATCAAATGCTCTTAACAAAGCTTAATGTTTGAAATAAGCACACATCATTCCAAATTCAAATTGCTATAAGCAGAAAATTATTGTCATGTTAGTGGCATGTAATACATTTGAATTTTATTACACTCATTAAAATAAAAAAATTGCACACACCTTTAAGCTATTTGAGCGTTAGTGTATTGCAAGCTCATAAAAACAAAAATGTCACCTGAGTTTGACGTTCAAATTGTTTGTTTATAGCAAATGAAATTTGGAAATGGTGTATGAGTATCAATCAGATAGTTTGATTCAAACCACTCTTTATGATAATTTAGTGTTTCAATGAAAAATATTTTTGTAACTGAACAATGCTTATAAATAAATAAATATAGATTTATATTTAAAGTAGGCAGTTAGTAGCCCACTGCAGCACGACCATCCGGTACCTTTCCCCAGCGGGAGGTACTGCTGAAGTATTTTTTTTGGTTTTTGGTTATGTAACTGCTAGCAGAGAGCTACACTTATTATTCTGGGATTTTCAATAGAATAAAAAGGTCCTAAAGAAAAGACTATAGTGAAAGGGTATCCCTGGTCTTGGGATTTTCAATGCACAAAGGGGTCTTCAATAAATTTTAATGAAATAATTTTCAAAGTCAATTTTAGATGAAAATCTTTGTCAATTAATCAATTCCGTTTTGAAACCCGGTGTGTGGCCCGAAAATTATAATTTTGATTAATTCCATGAAGAGTTTGGCCCTAAAGAGAAAAGGTTTGATAACCCCTGGTCTAGAATTTTAAATAAGTTAATTAAAGTTAAATATTTTAAATTAAAGTAATATTTTAAAATTAAAGTAAATTAATGTAATAAGTAAATTAAAGTAAGATTTTTAAATTTAAAAAATTTTAAATGGAAATTTTAATGAAATAATTTTTAAAGTCAAATTTAAATGAAAATATTTATGAAATAATTTTGAAAGACAAATTTTAATTCAAATTTTAATAATAATATTTAATAATAATAATAATAATAATAATAATAATAGTAATAATAATTCAACAACCAACTTACAACTAGATACCAAATACTAGCTACCAAGAAATAACAAGTAACTGAAATAACTGATAACAAGAACTAACAACCAGCTAACAACCAGAGACCTACAACTAGATACTAACAACCAAGTACATACCAAGTACTAAATATCAAGTACTAAGCACTAGATACCACGTACTTTAAACTAGATGACCACGTGAAATTATTGGTCAAATAGGAAAATTAAGTGATACATTTTAAAAATAAGTAAATCAATGGATGGATATATTTGGTAAACAAAGGTTAAATTAATTAACTAAAAGGATTAAATTAAGTAAATTTAGGGGTAAATTTTAAAGTTAAGTAGATTAAGGTTAAATTTAAAAATTAGTAATCAATGGTCTAGAATTAAATTAAAGTTAAATAAGTAAATTAAAGTAAGAATTTTAAATTTATTAACAAAAAGTTTGAATAATAGTCAGTGTTTGAGAATTGAAAATTTTTATGAATTAATTTTCAAAGACTAATTTAAATACAAATTTTATTAATAATATTTAATAATAATAATAGTAATAATAATTCAACAATCAGATACCAAAAACTATCACGTATTTACAACTAGATACCAAGTACTTACAACCGGCTGCCAAGTACCATGAACTAACAACAACCAAGTAAAAACTACTAAGTACTAACAACCACATACCTACACATAAAATAATAACAATTAAAGACTTAACAAAATTTATTCGCCAAGTACACCTAATTCCGAAATTTAATAACTTCTATAATCTAAAAAAAAAATCAATAAATATATATTATAGGAACACACAAACTTACCTGTGTGTAGAAATTTATTGTTCCGAAATTTAGTAACTTTATTATAGGTTTTGTGAAAGTGAAAGAAAAATAACTGAACACACCAACACAAAACACACAATGAAAAATGCATGCAAAATTCTTATATAGGTTTTTGTTCCGAAATAAATAACTGTTAACATATTGTTAACATATTGTTAAAATATAATTATTTTAAAATTAATAAAAAATGCAAGAAAATACTTTTAATTTAGATTCCGACAGCTCTACCTTGAGCTTTAGGGAAAAAGAAGAAAATACAATGTAAGTTTTATTCATTAAATTACAAAACATTAAAATATTTTATAGTATGTGTGAAAGCAGCATTTCAAATATTGAAGGTCCTTCGAGATCTTTTGATTTACAGAAAGAAATTATAAAAAGATTATAAAAATTTAAAAAACTATTTCGTTCATGTACGCCGATTTTTTCCTAAATGTCTTAAAAAAATTAAATGTGTTTTGTGATTACTTTATTTATTTATAAATATAAAAATATCTAACTTACATTTTAGCGAAATAATTCCATATTAATGCATAAAATATCATAAATTTCCTAAAACACACCTGAAATTTAATTATTAATATATTTATAAATGATAAATTATAAATGATGACTAACAGTAATATTTAAGAACTTGAATAATGATCTCATAATTATATAAAATCAAAATTCAAGCCTTAAAATATACTTGAAATTAAAAAAATTACCTGAAAACCATTTTTGTTTCTAATAAATTATTGAATAAATGAAATTTAATAATTTCATTATCACGTTAATGGTGACTCGCCTCAACTGGTGTGCACACCAACGTGAATTATATAAGTTATTAAATTTCGGAATTGGGTGTATTTGCTTATAATAAGCTCTTCTTAATTCAGCAAGTAGAATATTTCTTATATTCTTCTCAAAATCTAAAAGGTCAATCAACAAGAAGCAACCAACTAGGTACAGTCCCCGATCTTTGATTTTCCACTAATTATTATCACTTATATCCTCCCACAAATATTTCTTTTAAAATTGTGACTAAATATTTCTATGCAATTGATAATTTTTAGTGAAATAATTTTAATTAATTCAATTAATATACATCCATTCTTATCCACCATCTTATCTATGCCACTTCTCAGTACATTTTCATTTATCTTCCATAATCCATTAATGAATAATTCTACCACTTATTTTTACCCTTTTGAATTGTTAATTTATCATAGAGTAATATGTTCAATGAATAATTTCTTCACTTTAATGAAGATTCTTACTACCCGAGAATAATATTGTTAGTTTTCTCTGTGTTATTATAATTATCTTTCGATTTTACGCTGCTTTCCATTTTAGAATAACATTTTGTTATCGAAATTTGTGATAATTTGACTGATTCAATTGAAATACAGTAATCTGAGACGGCCCTGTACGGAACCACTGGTCTACATAGCACATTTTAAGTAATTTTTAAAATTAAAAGTTATTTTACAGAATAAATATACCATGTCTAAAATCAGCATTTCACTAATTACACAACATTATTTGCTTTATATCATAACTCAAAGCATAATTGAAATCTCTAAAGCCTCAAGGTGTAAGAGTAAAATTTCGAATCTGGCTTTTTCATAAAAACGGTTTGATTATCCATGAATATTATAATTAACAAAAATAACAACTTCGTTATATCAGATACAAACAAATTTTAGACGATCCTTCGACCAAGAAATACTGCTTTTACCATCATAATTATCATGAGAGGTTTTGGGCAATGTTTGTACACCTACTTAAGGGAAGCGGTTAATTCGCCGATAAATTTTATAAAATTATTTTCTAAGGAAATACAAATCTCGAATTGTAAAGTTTAATTAGATGCACATTTCTTATAGAATATTTTGAAATATATTTGCGACAGAATTCAGCTTGGTTCACATGTGGAAATTGACAAATCGGTGCAACATTTGTTTGTATTAAAAATGAGAACTGTAAACACGTGTAAAAGACAACAGGAAAATTGAAATAATTTTTTTGTTAATCTAAAGTAACTCATTAATTCCACATTTTTAATTAATCAAAAAAACTATTGATTCAATAATAATCTATGAACAATATCCCGAAAAAAACAACTATAACATCATTATTTAAGAAAACAAACAAATGTGTGAAATTTATTTAAACAAAAATATTTAAATTAAAATCTCTTTCTGAAAGGAACGAGGTCAGCAGCACAATTCACTTTTCACTACTTATAAAAGGTGTTGTATTTATTAAAAAGCTTAACTATGAATCATTAAATATATCGATGTTTCGATATTCACGAATTTTTTTCCGATACTGCCTTTTTCAAGTGAATTTTGAATAGGAAATCGCAATTCAAACATTTTTATTTTTCTTATTTTTTGATAATTTTCATATCAAAATTCACTTGAAAAAGGCAGTGCCGAAAATTCGTGAATATCAAAAACATCGATATATTTACTGATTCATAGCCAAGTTTTTTAATAAATACAATGTCAATGGAAAATAAATCAGTGGTGAAATTTAAAAAAGTGCTTTTAATATTATCAAAGATTATTTATAATAATTAAAATATGTCAAAATATAATTTTTGAAATTAAAATATTTAATTTTTAATTCATTCAAACAATTTCTTTGTTTTATTTATACGAATACAAAACCATTAACTGTAAAAACAATTTATCGCTGTTTAAACCAGTGGCCAAAGAACTACATTGTCATCGAGGATGAAAAATAATTTATCTAAATATTTAATTAAATATACAGCAAATAATTAATTATATGTATATAAAACCACCACTCAAACATTCGTTTTGAATTATATTTCGAGAGTTTTCCTATCATCATCAGGTAGTATAAAAGAAATTATAGATACCTGATGATGATATGAAAACTGTCAAAAAATACGAAAAATTAAAATGTTTGAATAGCGTTTTCTTATTACATCTAGCTTCCTTAATCTTTTGCTAATTAACAAGAGCTATCAAAACTTTCTACTAAATCATTCACTTCCTCATGGTAATCTTCAATCCTCTGTGATGCATTTACTACCTGTATATCATTCACCCATCTATTTCTCAGCCACGTCAATCTATATTTGACGCTCCTGTTCATTATTTTTAATCCAAAGGTAAAAAAGAAACAAATTAAAAATTGTATTTATTATTAATTTCTGATTCTCTCCGATTATTCTTTCGATTAGAAAAAAAGTTTCAAGTGGTAGATTTCATAACTATAAAATTAAATTTATAAATTTATTAGATTCTTTTAAAATAAAAATTAAATAAATAAATAAATATTGATTAAAATATTTTTTAAATTAAACTTAAACTATCTAATTTTTAAAAATTTTTATTTTTGAACATAAATTTTTTTATAGATATTTTCTGGGGAAATATTAATTTAGTTAGTTTAATTGCGATGATTCGTGATCAAGTTCTACAAAGCCATCCACTTGGTAAAAAAGACAATCACTGTTTTTCAGATTAACGTAAATTCATTTTAAAAATTTTTTTATAATGAATTCAAATTGATGAGCTCAGTTATTTAAATTCTTTTTGATTTGGATTTTTTTTAGAAAAAACGAATTAAGCAATTTATTGTCCACGTATTTCTGCTCGGTTAACTTCTCTTTCTATTTCATGCACGTCTTACAATTAAAAAAACTTACCGTCCTTGATATGTGAAAGTTTATGCTTTATATATTTATCATTAGAAATTTGATTGTTAATATTATTAGGTAATATTAACGTTTCACTTTAATCAATGTTTTATAATAATAATAATAATAATAATAATAATAATAATAATAATAATAATAATAATAATAATAATAATAATAATAATAATAATAATAATAATAATAATAATAATAATAATAATAATAATAATAATAATAATAATAATGCTGTGGAAGTGATAACTGATAGATAATAATAATTAAAGTAAAACTTCAAAATGGTTATTTCATTTAAACAACGTAAACATTTTATTTGGCTACTACTTCACGAAGAAAAATTCAAAATGTTTTCCACTTAATTAAAACAAAATATTTCACCATTATTAAGTCATTGTTTCAAATCGCATTAGATGTGTAACTGCACCGAGTGGGTCATCTACTTCATTCATTCCAAAAAGGGGAATCAATCTGTTTTTATCTAAGTAATTGTAAATGTAAAAGTAAATGTCTATATTTTTTAATAATAATTTATAAATTTAGTAATTAATTTTTGCTGAAATATTAAATCAATAACCACTAAATTTAAGATTATTTTATCATTTAATATAAATAAAGGTAAAGGAATATTATTTATAATTATAAAGAAATATTTTATTTTTATCTTAGAGATGCATAAAACGATATAAAAACGGCTGTAGATATTGTTGCTACTACACAAGTACCCACCAGAAAAGCGGAAAGTATTTGCAAAACTTTAAAAGAAAAGTCGACAATAAACATACAATTGCCATCAGTTTCAGGAATTTATAGCGAAACTATCAATGTTGCTGACAAACTAAAAAAACAATATCAACCGGAATTAGAAAAGGAAGAGTGGAGTCTCCATTTTGATGGCAAGCACATCACGGATAAGGTTGATGAGAAAAGAGTTGAGCATCAGGTGATATTGATAAAAAATAAAGATCGAGAAGTCCTTATAGGTGTCCTTATATTATTATCCTTATTTCAAAATTTTTGATAATGGTTTTGAGCGTGTGATAAGTGAAGCATATTGATGAGAACTTTTAATCCTAAAATCAATGTGCAGAATGCAGTGAATACGTGTGTGTTGAATGTTTTTAAATAAATTTTTGTATGTTGATGTATATTGAATAATAGTTATGTTAAATAATTAAAAAAATAATTTAAATAATATTTTTTAAATAATTTTAAAAGTTTAAATATTTAAAATTTCTTTTAAATTTTTATTTATAATTTAAAATTTATAGATTTTATAATTTGTTTATATATTATCAATGTAGTATAGTTATTCATCCGCCGTGAATGTAGGTAACCTAATGATGATAGTGATGCTATCGAAATATATAGTGGAAAAGATGAATGAATTAAAAGTTACTTTTGTAAACGACGGTGTTTCACTCTGTATTCAAAGTAAAGGATTGAGGGATGACATGAAATTACTTCACCACATTATTGAAGTTTATAAGTACTTCAAAGAAAATGATCATTTACCTAAGGTCAACCTAACTGTTAGACTTCCTAACCTCTCGAATGCAAGATGGAATTCTCGTGTCATTTACCTACTTTTGACTTTTTTGCTCTGCCCGGAAACAAGACTTGATCAAATAATGGTGGATGCGTGTGGATTCATCGTAAAGTGGAGCTTCTTTTGGTTCAGAGACCAGAAATATGAGCCTAATTCCGTTGAAATGATGATTGGTATTTGTGAGTACAATAAAGTACAATAAAGCAAAAAAATCCGTTATAAACCTTTGGAGTCAGACACGTCACCAATAAACACACCTCGATCCAAAATAAGTGCCGAGAGGGCAATGAATGTGCTACAGGATTTGAAGGACTTATGTAAGTCGGAAAGAACATAAAATTTAAGGTTTCTATTATCAAATATAAGGTGACCTTGATGTATTTAAAAAAAAATATTAGTATTTAGTGTCGTTAATGTCTTTATTTACCACTTATATTTCAAATTCGTAATGGAGGGAGACCTTTTTCTAGAATATAGAGAAATGATTGCCATTTTAGGGCATTTTACACAAATACTCATCGCAAAATCATAGTGGTACAATACATTTCATTTTTTTTAAAAATCACACCCTTAGTATGGATATTTGGATCCGATACAATAACATTAACAAAAAATGATTTTTGAAAAAGCATGAGAGTAGTATGTTGTAAACCCATAATACTTAAAGGAAACTGTAACCCACCCGCCAGACTAGACTTAGATTCATTATGGATACATGATCATTTTAAGTAGCCTTTAATAAATACCTAAGTAATCTATGCATACTTATTATAAATTGATTGATATTTAAGGTAACATTTAGTAAAAAACATAGTCATCGGGATATTATTTAACAAATTCATAGAATATTAGTGATTAATTGGAAGAAATATATAGTTGATCTTATTAGCTGATGATCTCGAAGAAGCCAAAGACTGGTTAGCACTTGATGTTTTGAAATTTATAGCTGAATGGAACATCCAATAATCTCTCCTATATCTCTCAGTGAGTCTACAATTATTTCTTACGACCTGGGCGTCTGTGGCTTCACGCGAGAAACTAAAGTTTATAAAGAACTACTTGCGATCTACCATGGGACAGTCAAGGCTTTCTGATCTTGCAATATTATTAATTGAAAGCGATTTGGCAAAAAGAATTGATTTTGATGAAGTTATTAACAAGTTTGAAGCTCTGAAAGCCAGGAAAGGAAAGTTCTGATTTAGTCAAGATTTATTATGACATAAAATTTAATATTAAAATAACAACTAAAAAAGTAACATATTTTCTATGTAGTTCTTAGTTCTTAACTTACAATTTTTTACCAACCGACCTTGAATTAGATTTTTCTTCTATTGCCTTTGTAAAAGTTGGACTTATATTTATAAACGTTACTAATTATTTGTATGTTTCCGTTATTTGGCACTGGCGGACTCTGAAGAGGTCTATGGGTTGTCGTGAGGTTGGTGATACCAACCTTAGTGACTCCACTGTCTATTACATATATTATTAACCAATTTTTTGTAAATTTTTAACTAATTTTTGTTATTTTCTCTATAATAATTTCATATCATTTAGAAAAATTTGAAATATGTTAATAAATTATATTTTTATCATCATCTCGACAAATTTCACTAAGATTAAACAATTTAATATCAGGATTAAAATCATAAAAAACTGATAAATATTTATGAATTATATAGAAAAAACCAAAACACATAATAATTATAATTATCAACGGGATTATTCATTGCAAAAATAATCTCATATAATCGGGTAAGTAAAACAACATTGTAAAACCCTCATTCAAAAGAAACTGAAAGTAATTTTTAATGATAACCTACTTTTCCACTGTGTTTTCAATTATAAAACTCGTAACTAATAAATATATAATTCGTGGGATTGGCTTATATATATATATATTTAATATCATCTACATCATCTACAATTTCCACAATAAATCTACTATCTGAAATGAAGATAATACAAATTTATAGTGACACTAATAGATCAATGATGAAAATTTTCCAGGTTGACATTTATTTTCCCTTATGGTACAGCAACTATTATTGATCATCTTCAAAACAGAACACTCAATAATCTTTCAATACTTTAAAACAAACTTTGATTACACTAGATCAAGAACCACTCGTTGACATATTTAGAAAATATTTCAAAGAACAAAGTTTCGAATCAAAACAAACTCTTGAACTCTTTTTTTATATTCATATGTCAACTAGATGCAAAAACTTTATTCATTTCCCCAAAATTGTTGTAAATGTTCTTCGAAATTTTGCATGCATTTTTTACTATGTGTTGTGCTTGTGTGTCAGTTTATTTTTCTACCACTTTCTCACTTTCTATATTAAAGCGTTCGTTCATTGCAACGCTAAAAATCAACACACAGGTAAGTTTGTATGTTTATATAATATACACCTAACCGCGAAAGTTAACATTGTCTATAATATACGTTGGTGTGCACACCACCTGAGGCGAGTCACCAATTATATGACAATGTTAACTTAATTTCATTTTTTCAATATTTCAAAAATCGTTTTAAGGTAAGTTTTTGAATTGAAGTAATTTTTAGGACTTGAATTTTGATCTTATATAATTATGAGATCATTATTCAAGTTCTTAAATATTACTGTTAGTCAGCATTTATAATATTGATAATATATAACATTGATAATTAAATTTCAGGTGTTTTTTAGGAATTTTATGGTATTTTATTTGGATTTATTTGGATTTATTTCGTAAAAATGTAAGTTAGATATTTTTATAATTATAAATAAGTAAAGTAATCACCAAACATTTATTTTTTAAAGACATTTAGTAAAGAATGGATAAAATATTTTTTAAGTTTTTGTAATCTTCTTTCGAATTTTGTCTATTTCTGTAATTCTATGAAAATATTAATTTGTTAAAATAATTTATTAAAATTTACGATTTGCGATTTTTTTCCTGATAATTCAAAGATGTCGAAGGATCTTCTTCAATATCTGTAAATCTAAAGAAATTTTATATTCTAAATTATTTAATAATTAAATCTTACGATGCATTTACTTCTTTTCCCCTAAAGCTCAAGGTAGAGCAGTCAGAATCTGATTCAAAAGTTTTTTTGTACATAACTTTTTAAATAATTTGAAAATATTGATATGTTAATTATATGTTAATCAATGTATATTTCGATTGAAAAACACTTTACTTAATTTTGTATGTATTTTTCATTATGTGTGCTGTGTTTGTATGCTTAATTATTTTCTCTCACTTTTTAGATTCCTATAATAAATATGTTAAATTTCGCAGCATTAAATTTCTACACACAGGTAAGTTTGTGTGTTCCTATAATATATATTTATTGATTTTTTTTAGATTATAAATAATGTTATATTTCGCAGTTAGGTGTACATAAATTGATTTTATTTTTACATTATAAATGCTCTTTTTCACTGGAAACAGGTATAGCTACCTCATCATGTCCAAGAAACAATGCCTGCTCATTCGATTTACTAATAGTTGCAGCAGCAAATTCAGCATCCTTATGGTCTTTATGAAGAGTATGCTGTGCTGATGTGTCTTTATTGATAGTCACACTGCTTGCTACTGGTTGCAATTCATTATCTGAATTAGCTGATTCAGGATTAGAGGATAAATTGTCAGATGCCGCTTGCTCTTTACTATTTAGTGAAAGAGGCGTTGTTTTTTCTAAAGTGGCTGATGTAGAAGGTTGTTGGAAAAATGAAATAATTGATTGCTAGCTTCGGGTATTCCTCTTCAAATCAATAATATTTGAGGTATATAACCATAAAGTTGTCCTTTTCTTTGATGTTCTTCCAAAAATCGTTGCAATCATTTTGTATCTTCTGTTTCTTTTATCCACAAATTATACAGCTCGCTGTAGAGTTTTCCACGATTCATTAATCATAATCATTATCATAATGAATTAACTCTTGTTTTCTTAACTATAACTTAAAACTAATCGCGTTTTAACTTTCGCGCAAATTTTCACCACCATGAGATTCAAAAAATCTCAAAATAAAACTTAAGATTCAATGCAATCCAAAGTTTCGAAATATTATTGAAATTCTTTAAAAAGAATTTTATAGTTATATAAAATATATATTATATTAGAATTTTAATACTAGAAGAGCTAATAAAAAATAAAAATTATTCATTAATTTCTGAAAAGTTACATAACAAATTTACAACAGAAATATAGCGCACTGAACTCCACAAACGTCAATAAATTGCAATTAGTGATATTACTGTTCCATACGTGCAATCAAGGACACAAAAGCAATGAAATTCAACACTGAGATTTTTCTGCGAATAAAATAATTGTCACATTTCATTTCATTTATACATCTTTCGTTTATTCGTTAACGCATTCCTTATCATTTTATTCTTTAATTTTCCTTTTATTATTACTGGTAAATGATTTTTGTTATACTCGTTATTTGTTACTAATTTTCACACAAATTTATAATCATTTCACTCATGCACAGTCCACGTTTTTAACATGAAAGAAATTAAAATTGTATAATTAAAAAAATTAAAATTATAACTAAGTTGAAACAATACCACATAAAAAACTGCAGAAAAAGTATTTGTGCTTACAAAAGAAAAACTAAATGTATATGTTGAATAATTTCACAAAATGATGAATAAATTTAAATTAAAAATATTTTTTTACAGTCCATTCACTAATATGGCCAAATGACTAATTAAAATTAATTCATATTTTAAGAACTTCTTTCGATTTTCACCTCTGATTTTTTTTCAATTGGCATTGTTTTTATAATGAAATTAACTATAAAGTTGACTATATCAATAAAGATATCGATGTTTTTTGATATCTTTACTCGTTCAGTCAGGCCCGGCGTCAGGCGGGTACGATGCGTGATTTTCACACAGGCGCCACGGCGGAAAAATACAAAAAAGGCGGCAAAATTGTACAGAAATTTGTTATTTTCATAACAATTTCCATTCTATTGTTTAATAACTAGTCCAATTTGAACAATATTGTTCCATCTGTGAAAAATATTTTTGTTTTGAAAAATAGTTAAGTTTTTTTTACTCTTATTATGGAATGCGAAGGCGGTAATATGCAATTTTCACACATCATCTGAAACTCTAGCGCCGGTGCTGCGTTCAGTCATTTTTTATTAATAAAATTAATTAATAATTGATATAATAAATTGTTTTAAATTTAAATTTCATTTAATCAATAAAAACAATATTTAAATTTAAAAAATCAATAAACTTTTAAATTTATATTTGTAGAGAAAACTGGAAAATTCACATTATTTACAGAATAATTTGTCAAAAAAGTTAAGTTAAATGTGGGATTCATCTCAAATGTCATTATAGGAAATTAAAAATTTAAAGGTAAAATCCATTAAAATCAACAGAAAATATACAAAATCCATTAATATTTGATACTTATTTCGTGATACAATCGTAAATATTTTTCTCAAAGAACTTGAACACAGAAAAATTATCGATTTAATTCCCAAAGAATCTACCAGCACTGGAGTGCGTGTTTGAACTTCGCGCGGAATCTTTGGGAGAAAATACTGTAAAGAATCGGATTGGCTGCAGAATTGGAATAAGCGAGCGTCATAATGATAACGTGAAACCATTGGTTTGGATGAAAACTTGATTTTGCAATAGAACTATAGAATAACGGCACCATTATCGGAGAGTAACAAACGAAATATGTGCTAACACAGGCTATTAGCATTTTTACCACTTGTTTTCTAGTATTAATTGACGAGGTATTTCGGCGTAAATGCAACATAGATTGAGGTTTTGATGGTCGGTTTTGAACAGAAGAATATTCGTCATAAATTGTAGTTGACATTGATCAGTTCTGTGTCACTGAATCTCGATTTGCCGTCTTCTCGAAACGATTTGTCCCATGCTCGGTTTCGAAAAGCGTTTCGAGTTGAAATCTGTAAACGATTTATTTCGATATCTCGAAAGAGAGCTTGATAGATTTTTGTGTAGAGAATTATTTGTGTTAAAATCGGAATGAAATAATAGAGGAAAAATTCAACATATTGAACTATGAGAAGAATTTTATAGTGGATTTTCCGATTCATTGAAAACACTCGCATGCATCTACTGATTGAATAATTGGTGATCTCTTTCAAATTTGTCGTTGGGGGAGCAAAAGCTCGAACGAAAATCACTGTCGGGAGACCACAGAGAATAGCGGTGATCCATATTGAGATCAGAACAAATGAAGTATGCTTTTTGTTACACCAAATGTGAGCTTTCATTGGATATATTATAGCAATGTACCTAAGAATAATTTAAAATATTTTTTAATCAAATAAATCTCTAAAGACCTCCGCATAATGAATATTTGCCTTCTCAATTTATATTTTAATAAAACCATGTTAGACATCTTTAATTTTGTCCTTTCTTATCCATCAAACGAGTTTAATACAATGTTAATACGGTTGTTTAAAATAAATAAATACAAAAAATGAAATGTAAGAAGGAAGTACACAGTTTCAGACTATAGCGCTTCGACGCGAGTATCTATAGGTCATTTTCAAGAATGTCATTGTTTTTAAAATTATTTTAAATAGTTATCACTATCTTTTCTGTTTTCAAAAGTATTTGGCATAAGTAAAAACATACCCATAATGACATGCGGTCTTTTTTAATATCAAAATGTCTAACCAAAACATGTAATCTAAAGACTGTTACCTTTCTGTAAATTTTTGTAGAAGTTACAAACAACATAACAAACAGTTACATAATTAAACAAATCATTTAACACATTGACGGACAGTAGAAACAAGTGACATTTGAAAATTGACACTATATGACGGCTATAGACGCAAGTGTCCGTCAACGTGTTAATAATATTTTTGAAATTAGCAGAAATTTTAACAGAATGGTTTAGATTACCATTATAAACCAAGATCTTAACATTCATATAAGTCCCTTGAAGATATTGGCACACTATACATTAGATAAAGACAATGCTAGTTTTCTCTCAGAATAAAATATCTTTAAAATTCTTCGAAATCATTTCTTCTATCTTGAAAATCGTTTTTATTGTTTTTCTTCTAGCAGTTAACACATTTCCTTTGTTATAAGTATATATTTACAAATTAAATATATTAAATATTTTTAAAATAGTATTTTCAAATTAACATTTTAAATGTATAATATAAAATGTTTATATATTTAAAATAATAAGTTTAGTATGTTAATGAAAATAAAATGTATGAGGAATGAAATCTCCCCTCCTGAAAATATCAATATTTGACACTAAAAAAACTTTAATATATTGTTTGTTTAAATAATATTGAAAATAATAGTATTGTTTTAAAATAATCTTTTTAAAAATTGTCATTTTATGGAGTTTTATAAGTATGAAATTCATGATAGAAAATATTTCTAATATTAAATATTCATGTTAGAAAATAATTTCCATATCAATTATAATATCCGAATGTTAATAATGTTATCTATGTATCTTTTGCTAAGTATAAAAATATAAGGTGACCAGGGCCGGTTCAGAGGTCGGGGATTATTCTCGAGGCCCTGCGCTTTCATATTTTTAACAATAACAAGTAGCTAGGTCAAGAATTTTACACCAAATGCAACGTTTTTTACATGTCGGTTGTTAACGTAGGTCTTTCCCTGCATTAACATCTCGTTCGTTAAGGTTGTTTCTTTACATGTCTGTACATGTCATGTAATCTTCTGTGTAAAGTAAAATTGTTCAAGAGAATACAACTCAATTAGATCGCCTGAAACAAATTTCCAAAGATAATATAGACGATGTATATTCCAATATTTATATAGCATTGAGAATTTTGTAACAACGCTTGTTTCGCAGTTTTTCCAAATTAAAGTTAATTAAAAATCATCTAAGATCAATCATGTAACAAGATAGATTAGATGGGGTGGTTATGTTGTCAATAGAACATGAAGGTAACAAAACATATACATTTTGATGATATGATCAAAGAATTAGCATTAAAAAGAGTTTGTATGAAATATTATGTTTTTGTATGTATATTATTGAATATATTGAATAAAAATAATTTATAAAATTTTGGTCATGTATTATTTCTTCTTTCTTAGGAAGAGGCCTCGCAATACCCACACCAGGCCTGAAAGTGACAAGCATTTTATTTAGAAACTAAGTAAAAAAGCTTGAATTAGTCTAAAGTAGACCTTGAGATATTTAAAGATATGCTAGTGACCATTTTCTAACTATTTCTTATGCTTGCTGGCTAAATTTCGAGAGACGTATTCCTATTGTATTCTCATCTTTGATAGCGCGATTGTTAGACTTGTGCTTGGAGGAAAATGCTTATAGCCCTCGTAACATGAATTTTGTGTCAATAGTCAAATATTATTCACGTATTCGAGAAATTTATTTGGTTTCTTAGATTTATGATGAAATATGAAACCACCTGCCTAAAAGTCTTCTTACTTTGTGATAATTGAAGTAGATCGAAATCTTCAATCATTTTATTTCGTTTATTTTTTCGACATAGTGTTGGCGTTACTTTTTCTGTTTAACCAAAACCTTTTCATCAACTTGCTTATAACTCAGGCTTCCACAGAAACTAAAACATTTGGCTTGAACATTGATTCTTTAATCTTTCAAAATCGATATACAATTGAAGTCAGCAGGTTCTTTTATCTGTACAAACACATAAGCCTAAAGGATGAAAGTATCTATCCAAATAAGTTGTCCCTACACTTAAGACAAGTTGACATTGGTATAGTACTTAATAAATTCTCAGGCTCACTTAAACTAATTTACGATGGTCCATATACTTCTTTTCTAATCTGCATCAACTGATTTCTTAGTCGGACTTCACTTGATACCGGAGTTAGTTTTAAGTTTAAATAATTCAGCTCGTGGTTAAAACTAATTTGACCATATTACTATCATGCTCATACTCATTGGAAGGTTAGAATTTACGTTTAAGTTAAAACGGAAAATTGCTAATAAACATTTAAATTGTATTTATCAAATTACATAAAATTTTATATAAATCTTTAAATTAATAAATTAAAGTAAGCATAAAATATATATTATTACTTACTTAATAAATTAAACCACCATTGAAATTAACATCAAATTTAAAAGAAAAGCCTCGAAGATATTTGTTTTAATATTACAAAAAAAGCGCGGCTTGGTAATTTTATTAAGTAATTTTATTAGTGGATACCGAAAATGAATTTGATGTCGTTGCTGCTAACATGGCGATCATGCTAACAAACCTATTGATTAACAGGTTGCTACTAGAAAAATTCCACAGAGACTTGGAAGAATTCATCAAAGAATGCCAAAATCTTTTTAATATTACGAAAACATCTGTGAAGATGCAGAAGATGCAGAAGAAAAAACATTCGAAGAGAAGCTCAAATCAGCATTCGAAGACTTAAAGGATGCTCTAAATTATGAACAAGGATCCGATTCAGCAGACTGCTTTATCGAAAAGTAGAGAACCAAAAAGTTTCTACGTCATGAGGAGAACGAAGAAGAAATTAAAAAATGCCTGTTCATGAATGGGGCTCGAGAGAAAAAAGTTAAGAAGGAAATAGAAATGCAAGAACTAAAAACGTCAGAAGAAAAACTCTTATTGCAGAAAATTGCAGAAGCTAAACTAAGAATTAATTCAGAAAAATGACAAATACTGAAAAGCGAAGTGAATAAATAAAGACGGCATCCAAACAGATCAGAGCAAAATTGAAGCTATTCAATAATTTCAAAGGCTGAAAATTTTAAGGAGTTTCTTTTACCATTATTATCGAAAATTTATTAAAGAATACGCAAAGAAAGCAAGAGCTTTAGAGAGCATATGTGGTAAAAATAGCGACAAAATAATATGGAATGAAAATTGTGAGCAGGCTTTTGAGAATATAAAGTTGGCATTGATAACCGCACCGCTTTTGGTATTTTCGGATTTTAAGAAAGAATTCATACGGGATACGGACGCAAGTTTATATACAATCGGCGCAGTCTTATCACAGAAAGATGACATGGGATATGAGCAGGTTATATTGTATTACAAGAAAAGAACTTCTGGCTATATATTATTTTTGTCGGCATTTCAATCACTATTTATATGGAAAAAGATTTACACTACGTACAGATCATAAAACAATAACATTTATGCTAACCACGAAGAAGCCAATTACAGCTCAATTCTAGGCCTGGATAAAATATTTAAGTAGCCTTGATATAAAAAAGGAATTTAGAAAGGGTACACTACATACTAACGCAGACATGTTATCGAGGAAAACATGTGATACATGTGTACAGTGCTTTATGGCGTACGATAATCCTAAAATGGGAAGAATGAAAACCAGATTGTTAAATATAATGACTGAAAGTAAAGAAATAGTGATGAAATAGAGGAGATTAAAAATAAAATCTGTTTAAGATCTGTTTAATCCGCGACATTCTCTCTACAGGAAGATCAACTACCGAAGAAATTAAATTGTGAAAATGATCATTGAGGAGTAAGTTAGATATAAGTAGTGAAGATTTTAGTAAAATTACGATAATGGTCAAAGAGATTTTCAAATGAGTATTACTAAATGTTAATTAGAGTGTTTAACATATTATTAAAAGGAATTGACAGACTTTAGTGCTGAATCAAATTTGTATACAGTTCGAAGCGAGGTTTTTAGTGTCTTCTGCTAGTGTATCGGACTATTTATTGGTCATATTTATTGTGTTTGATCGTATTGCTTTGGTTAAGAACACATGGAATCAGAAGTAATTTTGTTCAATTAAAAAAATATTAAAAATATGAAGTTTAAATAAAGAATAAACTAGTTTTATATTATTAAATATAAATTAATAAAATTTATTATAAGAACTTTATTCCAATTTCACCACTGATTTATTATCCATTTTATTTGTTAAAAAAAGCTTGAAGACCTTAAATCAGTAATATATCAAAATACATCGATTTATTTACTGATATATAGTCTTCAAGCTCTTTTTAATAAATATAATAGAATTTAATTTTAATTTTGTTGGATACTTGAAATTGCAATGATACATTTTAATGTCAATAATTCAAGTACCAGTTCTTCATGATAATAATAGTTTTTAAACATAAAAAGCGCAAATATTTCAAGTGTTTATAATAATTGACATAAGTTTAGAAGTTACAAATAAATAGTGCTTTATAAAATAGAAAACCGATGGTGTTGGTGTATAAACTGACTGATATTTAAATCAAATCCTTAGAAAAAGTGTAAACTACAGAAGAGCTTTAAAGTTGATTGTAAGGAGTTAGTAAACCCCTATATAAAATTATTATGGTTAAATGGTAGAAGTGAGATCAGTTAGTAGAAATAATTATTTCTGTTAAATTTTTATATTTAAATTCTATATTAAATTATATCATATTATATTAAATTATATTAAATTAAATCAATTAATTACATTAATATTAATAATGATCACACCTCGGTGTTTAAATACGCTAGTAAACGACACAGTTTTGAAGTTGTTATAAAAAATAAATGCTTGAAGAAGATTTGAATTTAATTGCGTCTTACATTGATAACCAACACTGAAAGCAAAAAATCTAGCATACAAAATGTATAGAAATATCAGGCAGCTGTATTCGATTTTGGATTTACTATGACGCCCTCGCGCTTTCATATTTCTAACAACTATTAGTAGCTAGGGCAAGATTTTGCCGCCAAATGCAACGTATTTTACAAGTCGGATGCTAAAGTAGGTCTTTCCCTGCGTTAACATCTCGCTGGTTAAGGTTGTTTCATTACAAGTCTGTACGAAATAATGAATAAAATATGTTTATGTATGTATATTATTAAATATATATATAAGAATTAAATATTTCGTTAAACAAATTGATAAAATTATGTTCATGTATCATTACATGTTTTTTGGGAAGGACACGCACAAATAACATTTTCCCGAGGCCCCGCAAAACCCACAACCGGCCATGATTAGATCACACATCAATATATACATTTTATGGCAAAGCTAATAGCTTTTTATTTGTTATATTACTTAAAGTTTCATTAACCCTTTCGTATCTAACGGTACTTAAAAGTCTTGCCGTTATTTTCTTCCATAATTTAGTCATTTGAGCGTAATTTGACCGCTACTGTCTGTCGGCACTTACATGGATCACATATCGTTGGAACTAATATATAACTGATATACACATCTGTCGTGACTATTGATGAAGCAGTGGTAGTGTGTTCGTGATTAAAATTTAATCTTTTTAGTTAAATACCGATTTGGGCACTAAACGGTTAAACAGAACTATCTTTGTTTTTTATATAGCACCTGTAAAGTTAAAACTCTGGTACCTCATCATTTAAACAGTTAATATCAAACAAGAGTCAAGACTATATTAAAAAGGATTGTTGTAGATAATAAAAAGGACAGATAATAAAAATATTTATTAATTTAATAATGTTAAGAAAGATTAAAATATTAATAAGTGATATTTGAACAATCAAAGGATCAATAGAATATTTGAAAACAGTTAATAATTCAACCTCTATAATTTCAAATAATATGGCATTAAATATATTAAATTTGATAATTAATCTTTGATAATTAAAAAATGCACATTAATAAAGAAATATCTTAAAACAATGCTAAAAATGAGTTTAACTGTTGCTCCATGAATTTTTTAGGAATTATAAAAAAACAAAACAATTAATTAAAATCTTTGAATATTTAGAATGATACAAAATAAAAAATTTTTAATATTATTTAAATTCTTTTAAGAATGAATTAATTAAATTTAATAAAGAAATTTAATATTTATAAGACTGAAAATTTCAAACAAAATTTTGTTTGTTGTATAAATTTATGGAAATTTTTTAATTATTATTATTATTATTAAATCATCTATTATTAGTATTATTCGTGGGTTTTTGTTAGCTGCATATTGTAAATAATATAAATTAATAGAGTAAAAATTCTTAGTCTTTGCCGCAAAATTTATTCAGAGAATTTTTAATTATAAAATAATTCTTTTTCTATTTCTCTATTCTATTTCCAACTGAATATCTTTTACATTTTACTTCTCTTGATCAATGTTCTTTGAAATTACAAATATTTATACAAAAATAAAATATAAAAAAAATTCAATTCAATTTAACAATTATTTTAAAGACAATTTTCCTTGAACAGATTTTGCATCAGCCTTTAACTGTTACTATTTAATGCATATAATTATTTTTCGATCATTTTCTTAATATGGTGTTCTTTTCTTATCATCTTAAGTTTCGCTTTTTGTATTTTTATTTTCGTATTTATCAAACTATTCATGTGAAATTGGCAATATGTTCGCAAAGTTTGAGCTTTTGGCCCCTATTTACTTCATATAGTAGCTTCACTGTTAGCAGTTCAATTTCCATGAAAATTATGTTTTAAACAATCATCAACCAATCAGATATCGATCAAATAGAATTATTTCATTTCCTATGCTAGTAATAATTTTTTGTACTCCAAACGTCGCCACCCTAATATTACAACTTTACCACTAGCAAATAGATACAATAATAGATACTTTAACACACAATGGATTGTATTTCAACAATCTGACTGCAGGAAATAATTCTCGTTCAGTTTATTAAATTGTAAAATAAAAACAAAAACTATATTTATAAAACTTAATAATGGAATAAAGAAATGATGCGGTATACCAAATTGCTGGCCCAAGCGGTATCTGAAAACATTGTTTGTTTGTTAGTTATTAAAATCTTAATTACCTTAAATCTTAATTATTCAAATCAAAATTCAACAAGATTTAGTGCAGATGAAGAANATCCTCCCGAACAATATCCCCTTGGACAATATCCCTCGGACAATATCCCCTTGGACAATATCCCCCGGACAATTAATTAATTTATAATTACTAGTTAATAGTAGATGGATTGGAGCCATATAGATGGGTATCAAAAAGCTTGTAATGTAAAGCTTGTAACGGGCCCTCTGGATCACATTACCCATCCCCGCCCATCCCCTAAACAAAGACGATGACTCATACAATGACTCATCGAGGTCATAGCAACGAAGACCATGACTCACGCGTGACTCATTCGAGGACATATGACTCATCCGATGACTCACCTAGGTTGTTTAAACAAAGACCATGACTCATCAAGGTCATATTATTCTTTTTTAAAAAATGTTATTAATTGATCCAAGTGGCCCCTACTTTTCTTCATCCAAAAAATTAATGTCCTTACAAACAGATTTTATTAGACGATAGTTTATTTTTAGGCCCAGTGCAAGACCTTTAAAATGAGCTATAGATAGTTTAAGTATCATTATTATTGTTAAAGATATTAACAATTGATGACCAGCATTTTTTTCAGGGTCAATTTCTTTTTAAGGTCAAATTTTTTTTCAAAGTCATTTTTTATAAAGTGATCCAGAGGGCTCATACTTTTTTTCATACCAAAACCTAATGTTCCTGCCAACGGATGTTATTAAACGATGGCTCATTTTAAAGCTCAGTGCAAGACCTTTCTAACAAGCTATAGATATCATTATTAAGTTTATCATACCAAAACATTTTAGATACCTATTCCTACCATAGCGGGTCAAATGACCTGACTTCATAAATAAATCTAAGAATTTCGGTGAAATTATTTCTGCTCATAGTTTCAGAAAAAGTTAGGTTCCATATGCAGCTCGGGTATACAGAATTGCAATAAATGCATCTAATTTTTCTTGAGATAAACTCCAATCGGATCCTAACATTCTCTTTGCTTTTTCTATTGTGCATGATCTTATATGGTTCATACGGTGGTCAATTATCAATGAAAATGCAGTACTAACATTACCTTTCATTATATGACGTTTTGCATATCCTGTTCGGCCTACTTTTTGCCTGAAAATGTTATGAAGTGGTATTCTTCCAGGTGTGCCACCTACTTTTATTTCTTCCAAAACAGATCCATCATTCGCAACATGTTGTTTATTTATTTAGACTTCACTTCCTTCAAAACTTGAGAGTAATCTTATTCTTTTTCGTCCACAACATATATTTACAGTATTTTCTTTTTCATCGTCAGTATCTATAGAATCCAACTCACTTTCATTTGAAACCAGTATATCTTCATTTTCAGAAAATTCATCTTCACCAATTTGCGAAAACTCTTCGCCAATATTATTTATATCTCTAAGAACTTGTACTGTGTTGTTTGCTTCGACATTT
>CAUHTR010005746.1:0-25063 GCA_959609185.1 Schmidtea polychroa | reverse complement strand
CATCTTCAATAGTTTCGAATGTTATTGTAAATGGTTTAAAATCACAACTGATATTTAATCCATCCTTGTAAAACATACAGCAATGCGAATCTAATATTTGATTCGGAATATGATATGTTTTATCATAATTACTGATGACAAAGATACCGCTACATGTTTTCAGAACATTCTTTTTGAAATCAATCTTACATTGACTATAAAATGGGAATGTGTTGTACACGAATGTAAAATCTTGCAGTGCAACTTCCCAGTCACCATTTAAAGAAATCGGATTCTGGAGATTGACCATGAATTTGCTGGCTTGATTGTCCGGATGAATTAATGGGCAGCTATTGCTTGGTAAAATAGTATAGAAATTCACTTTACTAGGTCCTTTTCTGATATCCATGATGGGTTTTGATATCCATGCCATTTGACATAGTATTGTTTATCCTTGCCGACCTTTTTAGTTTTCAATATTTTTTGAATTCTAAATACTTTTGGAGGAGGAATAACTTGTAATTCTTGCTCATAAAATTTTCCTTGTACAACATTATTATCATTGTCTTTAATGACATACATTATAGGACTCTGGCTAGTATTTATTTTCAAAATTACAAAGACTTCATCACTCCAATTTGTATCGAAATTTTTAATAAATGGTGATGCACTAATTTTACTAATTCTAACATGGTCACCTACTTTATATTTAGGTTTTGCAATTTTACATGTTTTTAGAATAGAATGTTTTTGAAGTGATATCAATCGGTCTTAATCCATTCAGTCCTCGATGTGATGAATGATTATAACTGGTTATTATTTTTGGTAAAACATTTACCCATTTTTTATTACCTTGATGCACAAATAATTTCTTTAATCTATCTCTCAAAGTTCGGTTAAATCTTTCAACATAGGCTGCTTTGTATTGAGAATGTACTGAGTAATGGTTTATTTTCAGTTTATTGAGGATTTGCTTGACTTTACTGTTGTCGAATTCTTTACCTAAAATAATAATAATAATAATAATAATAATAATAATAATAATAATAATAATAATAATAATAATAATAATAATAATAATAATAATAATAATAATACCTAAATCTGTTTGCAAGTTATTAGGATGTCCTTTTTTAAATAAATTATTAACAGCTTTGGACATTTCATCTGCAGATTTTGCCTTGACTGGAATCGCTCGGGCAAACCGACTGAATACATCAATACATGTTAAAATATATTTATAACCATTGTTAATTTTCGAATATGGTATCATCTCCATCAAATCCATTTGCCATAAATCGTTTATTCCAAATGTTTTATATGCTCTTGTTGGGAATCGTTTCTGCATTGGTTTGTTCAAACTGTACGCAAGCTGGTCTGATAACCACTTCTGGGTTTCCTTTTTCGAATTTGGAACTCTTTTCTTTAATTTTGCCACTCCACCGAAACCGGCTTCGTCTTCTGGGTTCGTCCAAATCTTCTCCATTACAACAAGAAGATTTAATATTAAATTTAATGTCAGGTAATGAAGGATTAGCTCCCATTGTTTATGACTGTGTTACTCCACCTAATAATGATAATGCCAAAGGTATCAATGCACCAATAAATGTGCCTTGTTGTTTATATATAATTTTTCTCATTTGTTTACGATTTTTATTATTTACTAATGATAACAAAGGTTTCCTATGTTTACTCAATATATGCTTTTTGGATTTACTGATTTTAATCTTGCCTTTGACTACTTTAAGTATAATATCGAGTAAATCATCGACAACAAAATTTGGAAATGATTGCAAAATATTCATTCTTTTTATACTCGGTGCCTTTAACAATGTATTAAAAAACGGGAAACTCCGATGATTTTTAACAACTTTTAATTTCTTACTGGTTTTACGTTTAGGTTTAGGTTTAGGATTTTTCGAAATAAGATTTTTTGCAGGAAAATTTTCAGTAATAAGTTCTTTAGATGGAGTATAACTAGTTGTTGGTGGAATTTTTGGTTCTTTCTTCCTTGTTATCCTTGTTTTTGAAAACATGTTTTATATGTTTCAACTTTGTTTTGAATTTTGTTTATAAACCATGGCACCTTTTGGGTTGAAAATATCTGTTTTTACCCGTAAATCATCAGAACATTGTTGTGTGAAATCAAGAAATATATATCCATGCGGTATTTTAGTAGCATCTTGAAATGCACTGATAAGAAAATTACGGTTATTAGGGTATGCTTGTCGTCCAAGAAAATCAATGACAGTTGCATCTCTAGGATTCTTGAAAATAACTAAATATTGTACATTTAAATTACGTGTACGATGTGCACCACCTTGATGAAATAGATTTTGTGTTATGAAAATAACTGTTACACCAACATGTCTGCTGATTTTTGTGAATAAATTATTAAAATCTTTTTCTTTATTGGCTTCTTGGTATAAATCATCGATAATGATGACATCACCTTTCTTCAACCGACTGGACCAGTTTTTATCAAATCCCTTTACTATTTTCATGTTTTTCAACTGACAGAAACTTGATTGCGTCAATCCATGTTCTTCGTCGGCGCCCCTATGCCAATAAATATTGTTGAATTTTGTTTTGAATAAATTTGATTTTAGTAATTTGCAAACAAATAATGTTTTTCCGCTACCACTTGGACCAACGATTTGGTATACTGCATCATTTCGTAATTCCATTTTTAAATTTAAACTATATAATTATTGTTTATATTGATAATTTTAATGAACTCCTTTTTAAAATAACTATATATATATAACAGAGTTTTTATAATTATTTCATTAAAATGCTTTCAAATATAAATTACAGAGCAAAAGCTGATGTATCAAAAATGGTATTTCCAATGGGGAAACCACAACAACTTATCAATAGAAGTAAAAAATATCCCATAATATATTTCAAAACTGGTAAATGTAGAATTATGGGGTGTAAAGAAATAATCAAAGCTAGTGAATATAATGTTTATGATTTAGAAATACAATCGATAACCGTAACTTCCGATATGGGTTTTTCTTGTAATTTAAATGAATTGGCTAAATTAATACCATGTGTTTACGAACCAGAATTATTTCCAGCTTTGAGATATATAAAATATAACCCTATGTGTGTAAATATATTCGCTAGTGGTAAGATAGTAATTCTTGGAATAAAAAATATTGATTACAAATGTATATTTGATAATATCATATCTGAAATTAAATCAATAATTGAAGGAAAAGAATTTTTAGATTTTTTATTATCACTTAATTAATTATTTAAAAAATCATGTGATTGCAAATTCGATGCAACTGAAATGCATGATTCTGATTGGTCGAAATCTAATTGGCTGATGATTATTTATAACAAAATGTTTTGGGTTTAGTTATCATTTTTAAAACATGTACAATATTCAAAGTTCAGCTATAGCTGCCATGAAAGAACATGAATATTATGGTAAATTTAAATTTTTTAATATTAATTGTATTTATCATATTATTATTATTTACAGATGAATATCATGCCATAATACTGGAAAGATTGTATTTTTATTACCCGCAATTGTATGATATTCTCAAAGATCGAGATGTTGCAATATCCCCAGATTTAATTTACAATGAAACCAGAATCTGGATTTTCGATATTATCAATACATTTCTCTGGGATGTGAAGATTGGAAGAACAATGAAGGAAGTGGAAGCAGAATACCCTTGCATTTTGGGATGTAGCTGTTGCAATTTCCGCTACCAGAGATATGTCGAATGGTCTTTGGTAAAGACACTTCGTAATTATCATTTTTGTCAAATTTTATCCAAATAAATTTTTATGTTTAACTATTTGTTGTTTTATTTTTTTTTTAGTAAATAGTAATAGAAATGTAAATAAGATTAATAATAATAATAATAATAATAATAATAATAATAATAATAATAATAATAATAATAATAATAATAATAATAATAATAAAATTAGTTTGAAAGTAATAAAAGCAATAATAATAATATGACACATATAACATATGACAATATAACGTCAATGCATTTTGAATGTAATTAAAACAAAGACATACTGCAATTTGATTGGTTTATAAACAATAGTCATAGGTATAAAAACCCTGTACCATTACAATTCAATCATAATTCACAATGACCAAGAAAATATCAAGCACTGAAAAACCAAAGGTTGTTGTTGCAGAACTTGTACAACCTGTTCAAATGTTCCACAACTACAAAATGTATTTTTTAAAAGAAGAAATCAATATGAAATTGGTGTCACCGATCAAGCTAATTTCTACTCAATTTCAATTCTTATCCGGCACACTTTCAATGATAGATGTTAAATCTATTGATGAGGTTTTCAAACGGTTGGATGCGAATCTATCATGTAATCAACATGCATGGTTCAACAACCGATATGCAAGATTTTATGATTCCTTTGATGAAATCAGCTTTAAAGAAAACGAAAATTGGTATATAACAATTGCAATCCAGGGATATAAAAGTGATAATAATGATGTGTATTCTCCAATTTGGAAAATTATGTCTGCTAGACTTTCACAGCTATTTTAATAAATGTTGCTATATTTATTGTTTTTAATAAATTTATTTTGTCCTATTTGTTTTTCATTTACTTAACCAGGAAATTGCAATATCAATGCAAAATACATGCAAATTTTAACAAAGACATTCTATAAACAAACTTACATTATAGTTTTAAAGTGTTAATAATGACGTTAGAAAAAGGTTAATATGGTTAGTTAATGATCGAATTATTTATTGTTTAGAACATTTAATCAACTTTTTGTTGGCAAAATTAGCAGAAATATCTGGTGTAAAAATGGAGGATATATTATCTGTTTCAAATGCATTAAATATAGACTGGGTAGCCGAGAGTGAAGATTCAAGATTTGATGAAACTGATGAGGAAATAAAAGAAAAAATTAATGAAGGAAACACACAAGAAGATGACGAGGAAATCATTCAAGAAATTGATGAACCTATTGATGAACCTAAGGAGGAATTTACGGATTATATAACTGAAAATATTAAGTATACCGAACCGCGTGTATATAACGATTGTATAGATCATATCGTTGAAAATGTTATGAAATGCGGAGATGATGAATGTGAATGTGTTAATAAATTTTAGTTTGAGTGTATATTTAAAGTTTAATATTAATAAATAACAACATTAACTTTTATTTAAATATTTAAACATTACATATAATACAACAACTCCCAAGGCTAATCGCATATAACTTTTGACTTTTGCCTTGGCTTGCTCTATTTCTTGTGCGTTCTGGGCAAGTTCGACTAGTGTGTGCCATCCACCATTGGCATCGATCCATGGCGAAAACTTGTATTTGACTATCTACAAATTAATATTAATAATAATAATAATAATAATAATAATAATAATTTACTTCTTGAGACCACAGATAATAATGGTCAACATCGTATAGACTTTTTTCTATAATAATCTTCATATAGGTAAAACCTATGATTATTCTGGTCCACTTCATTTGGTCGTCGAATAGACAGTCGAAAATCCTATTGAAATAAAATTTCTTTGTCTCCAGGCATTCTATATCAAGCATGGTTTGGTAGTCGACATGATTTCCCTCAATGATTTTCTCAGTTTGTTTAACTAAGAAACTGAGGCTTTGTGTGATATTCTCATTAACCAAACCTTTTAAGATGTTTTCTGCAAAATTTGATTTTGACATTGTACATTAATTTTAAATATTCTGTTTTATTTATACTAATACTGGTTATGATTCTGATTGGTTAATATAGTTATATGTAAAACATAAGAGATTTGATTTGATATTTATTGCTCCTTATCAATGTTTTCATATACAGACACACATAGATTATCTGCCTAAAATAAAACAAATATATATAGTTTTCATAAATTTTAATCAAATTACATGTATTTTCTTAAATAATTTTGATTTTACCCTTATTTATTGCCCTTTACACACATTCACTTTAGATCTCGCTTAGAAATATTTTTCTATCCTTAAGGTGTGTAATACAAAGACATATGCAATACAAATGCATGAGTAACAAAGACATTTGCAATGCAAATGCATGAGTAACAAAGACATTTGCAAACGTAGTATTAAAACGTGTTTTGACTTTGAAAATTTCCTATATAGTAATTCGTTAAATGGACTTAAAAATTTTTTAATTTTTGACCTCAATTTGACCTTAAAATTAGGGGTAGGGGGTAGGGGGTTGACCTTAAAATTTTCTATGACCTTAAAATTAGGGGTAGGGGGTAGGGGGGTTGACCTTAAAATTTTCTATGACCTTAAAATTAGGGGTAGGGGGTATGGGGGTTGACCTTAAAATTTTCTATGACCTTAAAATTTTCTATGACCTTAAAAATAGGGGTAGGGGGTAGGGGGTTGACCTTAAAATTTTCTATGACCTTAAAATTATGGGGTAGGGGGTAGGGGTTGACCTTAAAATTTTCTATGACCTTAAAATTAGGGGTAGGGGGTATGGGGGTTGACCTTAAAATTTTCTATGACCTTAAAAATAGGGGTAGGGGGGTGACCTTAAAATTTTCTATGACTTTAAAATTTGACCTTAAATTTGGAAAATTAGACTTTGGCCTCAAAAGTTGACCTTAAAATAGCCTAAAATCGACTTTGCCCTCAAGATTTGACCTTAAAATGGCCTAAAATCGACTTTGACCTCAGAATTTGACCTTAAAATGGCTTAAATTGACCTTAAATTGTCCTGAAATGACATTGCCCTTAAAATTTGACCTTAAGTTGACCTCAAAATTTTCTATGACCTTAAGTTGACCTTAACGATGACTCATCGTGGGCTCACTTTTACCTACTTTGTAAGATTAAAAAATATTACAAACGGCCTCGTGCAGTGATGTTAAACTAACAAAGAAAAAGATTACTTGAAAATTTCTTCATTTCTGTACAAAAATCAAAATCTCACCATATTCCATCATACTATACCCATTCTGATTTACCGTACTGAGAGAATAATATAATAAAAATAGAATTAGTAGTTCATTTGGTCTTCTACGTTTGTAACTTGAAAAATTGAATACATTTACCCATAATTTGAAGTTTATATATCCAGACAAACAAACACACATACTTTCATTTTTATATGTTAGATTCAAATCATTAGTAAACCATGTAATATATAATAATAATAACTAATAATATGTCAAAACAATGTTGAGTGCATATAGCCCCACGGAAAAAGTACGGAGCATTTGTGTACCATTGTTTGAACGTATGAACCAGTATATTTACATATTTGCTTTCCCACAATTTTATTCAGACAATGAAAATGCAACGACTATAATAAACTAATTTTATCTCAAAAAGAAGTTGATTACAACCCATTCATTATAAGTTCAATTATATAGGATAAAATTCTCAGGATAATATTGCTGATTTGATGCCTTTTAGCATCTTTGAATAGTAGAGTTTTTTGTTTAAATTAATTTGATAATTAATTTTGGAAATAATTCTCAGTAAAATATTATTCAAAGAACTATTATAGTTTTTATAGCAAATAAAAAATAATTTATCAAGAGATGAACTATTAGATATTTTTTTAGAGAACCTGAATGAACAATATAACCTCAATATATAACCTCAATAAATGAACAACATAACCTCAATACTCAATATAATCCAATGGGTACCAAGCTTTTTCAGAAACGGGACGCAAACTATTTAACTGTTTTTATACTTACTTAAAAACGATAAACATAGAGGACTATTGATATAAAATTGTCAAATAAATTCCGACATTCATTTTGATCATAAACAGAAGAAAGGTCGGTGATCGTGAAAGGTGAAAGAGAAAGTCTTACCAAACCGTAGACGTTAAAGGAAAGTTATTGTAGTAAAAACTTCTGCTATGATGAAATTGTTGGGTTATTGGGTTGGTGATAAAATTAGAATTCTTACTCTGACTCCAAGCGTGTCTGTGACTGACCCACAAATAACAATTGACACTGGAAACTTTATTAAATATCACAAATATTTTCACAATAATACAATTAGCTCAACATGCTAAATATCGATTATACAATGCTTATTACAACACTATGGTGAGAAATAGATCGCGTGTATAACCTTAATTCGACAAATCTCTCACAACTAAAGAATGTAATAATTGGTAATTTTACTGGTTGTTTTCTGATTTTGACTTGGATTTACTCGCCGAACTTTACTCTATTATCAACTGAATAAACTCTTGCAGCTTCTCTTTATTTCTGTTTTCTCTTTAGTTTTTATGCTTCAATTTTATTCAAATTTTATTCTTCCAAATTGTTCTCTCAATTGTTCCTCCAAACTGTTCTCTCACGTGTTCTCTTAATTCTTTCTAAATTGTTCTCTCTATAGTTCTGCCTGTTTCTTCTGTGCTACCTCCTTTTATTATACCTCGTCAATTTGTGGCACTTCAGTTTATCTTTAATTTCCCATTTTTTCTCCAACTATGATTTCCCAATTTCCCCTGCTACCGAGTTATCTTTGACAGCTGTCGAGATATTTTCTAATTTTCACTTTTGCGTCTCCGGCCTGTTTTTGTTTTGTTCCCTTTATCTGTGACAAGCTGTCGAGATAAGAATATAGTTGTTTTTTTCTGTTTTCCCTATTTCGAAATTAATTTTCCTTTTTGTACTAATTAATTAGTACTGACCTTTGTCTTTGTTTTGATGTCTGATTTCTTTTGTTTCATTCCTCTTTCTCATTTCTTGTTGCTTCCGTTTGTTTTTCTGAGTTCCCATAGATCGTCTCGTCTGTCATGACGATCTTCCCCCAAGTAATTTTATTTATTTATTTATAAATTTGTTATTTAGATATCTTCAATTATTATTTGTTTCTAAATAAACAGTATCACTATTATTAGGTCTTGGTTATTTGATATAAAACAATTGCGCCAGCTTTACATTTTATACCTGCCGAAAGTTATAAATCCCACAACAAGCACAAAATTTATTCTTTTCTTTTATTGAAATATTAGAAGAGCCCCTTGATTAGAATTGGTAAGTATACAAATGATTTTTCTTGATAGGCTTTATATAAAGTCATAAAATTAAATAAATAAATAAGTTTTTAAAAACTTTTTAAAACATTTTAATTTTTATTTATAGCAATAAAATAGTTGCTAGTTAAATATGATATTTTTTCTATTTATCAGTAATTTATAAAAACATTATCTTTAAAAACATTTTTTTACTGTTTAGAAAAACAAAATTATAAAAATGTACTCATTTTCAATAGTGTAGAAAATTCTTTTCGAAAAAGTATCATTTTATTTTATATATTTGAAAATTGTATATAAAAATATTTTAAAATAATATTACATATATAATAGTTAATTTCCGATCCTGCGAGATTAGCAATGACTTGGACACTCTAATTTGGTTTTACCCGAGGGAATGGAAATATAAAGCTTTGAAAGCAAGACTATGGAAGATTTAATTTTCTCTAGACATGAAACAATAAAAAAATAGAAATTATGCGGTAATATTATCGAGAAATGAAATCTTTTATTAATATGAGAAATGCATAAATGACATTTTTTATTCTGCGATTTCTATAATAAATATCAATTATTATATTTTAAGTTTTTTTATACGTATTTAGTTAATTAAATAGAAATATACCGAAACGGAAAAATAAAAATATTTTTTTGTTGTCAGTTGGCGCATTACTGAGGTCACTAGATGCTCTTGCTTTCTGAATGGAGTTCTTAGATACTACCGCTGCGATCTATTTTGAACTATTTAATTTATTTAAAAAAATGTTTAAAAATTTTAAAAAATGTTCGGTTTTGAATATGATAACCTTGACTAATCGTGTTCTTTGATGAATAGGAATAGCAAAGTCATTAAAAGTTTATTGATTAAAAATATTGATATTTTAGTATTTACAACAAAATTAACACTTTAATCCATTTACTGTAGATTCTACAGTGTAGAACAGGGTTGGTAAACCTTTTTATTTCCATAGGCCACATTGAAATTTGTCGCCTTCAAATGGGGCCGCAGTCAAAAAGTATTTTAACATTAATTAATTTCATTTTAAATCTTTTGTGTATTTTTTCAACGATTTAATTTTTTTATCTTTCATCATAATCAATTTTATTTTAAAACGGTTTTTCGCTGAAAAAGCGCTTTTTTTCACATGTTACTCCTTCCTGTCAATGCTAGGCTCTGGTCAATTTATTCGGGCAGAATCGACACAGTTTGGAAAATATTCCTTTCACTAGTAGTGGACGCAGCATTAAATATAATACAATTTATATAAATCTTCGACTTGTCTCAAAAAATATTTTGTGAAGTTACTGAAGAAAACCAAGACCTGTATATTCTAAACAAACACAACAATTCGAGTTTCGGGTTGTAAATTGTTTTTCCAGTCAGATTCTCTTTTAAAAAGAAGAATATATAAAATGTGATTTATTACTAATAACAACCTTTAAAATGTTTAAATAATTTCTTCCCAAAATTAGGAAACTTTTCAAATTTAGTTAATAAAAACCTTTTTACCTTTGTTACAATATTTCGTATTTTACATCCAGTGGCGTAGCTACAATAGAGCAAGAGTAAGCAAAACTACCTTACAAAATGTGATTCATTTTAATCATATTGGTAAATAATAAAATAAACAGTTGGTAAGTTACGTGTACTTATGGTCACTAAGAAAATTAGTTGTCCATTTCAACGAGAATATTATTCAATTCCTTCTTTAACTCTTTGGGTACGGGTTTTTTTGAAAGATATTTTCTTCTTCTCACAATCATTCATTTATTTCAAAAATATCTTTTAAAAGTTTTTTACAGTGTGATCTAACTCAAAAAGCAATTGTCCAAATTCCGTTTCTAAATCAGATCCTGAATCTCCAATAATTTCAGAAATTTCACACGAAGACATATTCTAAGATCGTTTAACATTTGATGGATAATTATTTCATCAATAAAAATAACTTTCATTTTGATAATTAATTGAAAGATTTTTTTAATTTCAAGTAACTTTAAGACTTGAATTATGATTTTATATAATTATGAGATCATTATTCAAGTTTTTAAATATTACTGTTATTCAGCATTTATAATATAACATTGATAATTAAATTTCAGGTGTTTTTTTAGGAATTTAGACATTTTATGAATTTATTTGGAATTATTTCAATAAAATGTAAGTTAGATATATTTTTCATTATAAATAAATTAACTAATCACCGAAGACATTTATTTTTTTAATACAATTAGGAAAGAAGGAAAGGCTGAATTTTATAATTTTTATAATTTTATAATGAAATAATTTATTTAAATTTACGAATTGTGAATTTCTTTCTGCAAATTCTAATGTTTTGTAATTTAATGAATAAATCTTACATTATCCTGAGAAATATCTGTAAATCTAAAGAGTTTATATTCTTAATTATTTTATAATTGAATTTTATGATGTATTTTCTTCTTTTTCTCTGAAGCTCAAGGTAGAGCTGTCGGATTCTAAATTAAAAGTATTTTCCTAAAAAAATTTTTAATAATTTCAAAATAATTATATTTTAACAATATGTTAACAATATGTTAATAGGTTATTTATTTCGGAACAAAAAAAGCTATAATAAATTTGCATGCATTTGTCATTATGTATTTTGTGTTGGTATGTTCAATTATTTGTCTCTCACCTTCACAAATCCTATAATAAAGTTATTAAATTTCGGAACAATAAATTTCTACACACAGGTAAGTTTGTGTGTTCCTATACTAGAAATTTATTGATTTTTTTAGATTATAGAAGTTACTAAATTTCGGAATTAGGTGTATCTGCAACCAATTAACACACACATGTCACGATGAAACTCTGATATCAGTTGTGCAAATTTCTTTATAAATATATAGTTTTTTTTATTATACATGTTTTTACCCTTTCTATTTTTAGCTATTTGAACATTATTATAGAACAATTTTGTGGCTAGGCATTTGAATGAATTTACTGATAAAATGATTTATATTAATGGAACATAATATGATATTTATCAGTAAATATTTTATCCTTTTTAACATTTGTCGATTTTCATATTTAAAATATTTTATATTTATTTCAGACAAACAAATTTACTGATTTATAGTTGGAATTAAATATAAATAACCGGACATAATTTTGTTTTTATTTAATGAAATTTAATTAAGTTTTTTATTTAATGAAATAAAATTTTTCAAAAAAAAAAAATTTATTTTAACTGGATAACAATTATATATTTTATAATTTGATCATATTTCATAGATTTATTTATAAGAATAGAAAATAAATCAAAATTTAATCGTTGATTTGTGATCAAAATCACTTTAATTGCGCTTTTTGTAGAACATTTATTTTTCTCAAAATATAGAATTAAGTTCATTATAAACAAAAAATTCATTTAATGGAAATCTTTCGTGATTTGGTCAATTTTAAGGTGACTTCAACGTTGAGAATAATTTTCAGTTTCCGACTGTCATTCTAGAAATGACAAATGGAGTAATTCTTATTTTCACCTGAATGAATTTTTCTTTAATTCCAAGGTTAGTTTTTTCCTGGATGTTATTTAATTTTAATTTATATTAATTTAAATTATATTTAATAACAGTAATATTTTTAAAAATATAATAATACATAAATAAAGTATTATTTTTATAAATAAATAATGCATTTAAATGCAAATTTTTATTTATAATCCTAATGACTTATTTAAAAAAAGTATATTTTACTTATACAAATAAAATACTGTGATGCAGAATATGATGGATGAAATAGAGATTTTGGTTTTTATGTATTTATTTTCATATGTAATATTATATACTGAAATATTACACGTGTATAATGACGAGAAAGCACTCTAAATGGCTTTAAATTTAAATTTGAATATTTTTTATTCAGTATAAATTAAATGAATTAATTATAAATTTTCAATATCTAATTTCATTGAAATTTTTATTTAAACCTTTGTATTACTAAGTTAGTAGTAATATATCATTACCAGCACCGGCGCTAGAGTTTCAGATGATGTGTAAAAATTGCATATTACCGCCTTCGCATTCCATAATAAGAGTAAAAAAAACGATAAATGCATACATAACAAAACAATATAACTTTATTACTTTTAATTTAATTCATATTGTTAAATATTGTTCAAATTGGACTAGTTATTAAACAATAGAATGGAAATTGTTATGAAAATAACAAATTTCTGTACAATTTTGCGGCCTTTTGTATTTTTCCGCCGTGGCGCCTGCGTGAAAAGCACGCATCGTACCCGCCTCACGCCGGGCCTGATCATTACTCATAAAGGTCATTACTTCTTGCCCCTATCGAAAGTTCATAAAAATGATCCAACTGGAATCGCGATAGTACCAAGTGACCTATCTATTTATTAATTTACTATTATTATTTTACGATTACTATTTTAATATCTAAGTTTGACTCATTTCAGTACTGTTATATTATGCTTTGTTTGATGTAATCAAGTAATTATAAATAGTAATTACAATCTAGAGTTATTTTTGGAACTATCGCGTTTATTGCATAAACAAGATAAATAAAACTATATAGTGTAAATCACTTTAGTAAATTATTGATATAGAGAATTACACAAAAACCAAAAAAATCGATAAAAAATTGAACGAAGATTAAGATTAAACCGAAAATTATTCCAGTCTTTAGTCAAACCAGGAACAAACGACATACATTACCATTATTCTAATTTTGGTAATCTTAAGATTAAACCGAAAACTAATTCCAACCTTCAGTTAAATCAGAAATAAAACACATATTTTACCGTTATTCCAATCTGATAATCAACATTCTTTATTTTAATCTCAAAGTATCAAAATTTATACTAAAGTTTGTGGAGATAGTTCAAAAACACTATCGGTTACAATAAGATCAATATCGATTGCAATTCAATTCACAAAATCTTAGCGGTAAAATAAAGTATCCATTACTTACTACATGATTCGAGAAAAGTAGATAGAAGAAGTCCATATATCTTCCGAAAATTAACAGTAACTTGATTACAATTCAAATCTAAAAGTACCGTCTCATAACCGGAGATTTGCTGATATGACAATAAAGTATTTTTTTGGTTAATAAAATTTGTGAATATTAGATTATTATAGTTGTTGTATATTATTTGTTGGGTTACTGGGTTGGTGATAGATTTAAATGTTACTCTGACTCCGAACGTGTCTTTATACGATCCACAAATAACACTTGATGTTATAAGTAACGCTTGGGTATGTAAGTTCGTGTTGTAGGCCTGAGTATGCAAGTTAGTATTATACCTTTGATGTCTGAATGTGTGCAGAGAAATTTGGTGAGACCCGATAGAGTCACAGGTAAAAATATGTGCCGGGACAATCGGGGTGCGTGTATGTTATTTAAAATATTATGTGCACAAAAAAATATATAAAAATTAACTAATAAAATATAACTAACTAACGATGTTTTACAAACCTTATTAACATTAAAGAATAAAAACCTTATTTGCGAGGAAATATCTAGTATCACAGTCCTGGTTACTATAATTGCAAAATGTGATGTTGGAACTCGTGTTTGATTAGAGCTTGGTTTATTGGGAACTGTCTTGGATAGAGACGGCACGATAGCCTTTTGTTTGCGCCTGGTTTTAGTTTTGTAGAGTACAAAAGTTTCAATTAAATATGACTAAATGGAGTGGGCCACTTAGATTAGTTGCTTAGGAAATTTGATCCAGTAAATTATCTGTTTGCAAATTTAATCCAGTAAATTATCTGTTTGCAAATTAGAGACAATAAATTATCCGTTTTGACAATAAATTCAACACTCTGCTTGATGACTATACAATGCTTATTACAACACTCAGTGAGGAATAGCACTTGCGTATAACATCGGATTAAAAGATCACAAATTGCTGATTGGTTTATCAACTGGGACTTTCAGCTGGTTGTTTTCTTTGACCTTCTTCACAATTTATTCAAATACTTAAGTAACTTCTTTTCGTTTAATTTTTCAACTAATTCTTTTATTCAAATCTTCTCAACAATTATTCTTCACAATTATTTTCTTTAATATTCTTTCTTACAATCGTTTCTCTGACAACGTTTCGTCCGACGTTGTCTAATTTTTCTCCAATAACTTTATCTCCAAAATTCGTCTTTATACTTGTCTCTCATATTGTCTCAATTTCGCGTCACTTTTTGTCACGCTTTTGTCTAATTTTGTCTCTCCAGTTTCTCTTTATATAGCTTGCATATATTGTAACACTCAAGATAATCAAGTGTTTTGCCACTTTCTTTCTCCTGCCTTCCCCGACTATTCCATTTCTATCTCTGACGGCTGTTTCCCTTTTCCCTTTTTTATTCAATTACGTTATCACTGGCAAGCTGTCGAGATAAGAATATTGTTGTTTTCCTTTTTTCCCGATTTCAAAATTCCTTTTCCTTTTTGTACTAATTAATTAGTATTGACCTTGGTTTTTATTTTCTTGTTTAATTTCTTTTGTTTCATTCCTCTTTCTCATTTCTCATTTCTTTTTGCTTATGTTTTCTTTTCTGAATTGCCATAGATCATTTCGTTTGTCATGACGATCTTCCTCCAGATAATTTTATTTATTTATTTATAAATTGTTATTTAGGTATCCTCAACATATTTGTTAGCATACATACAAGCACCCCGGTTGTCCCGTCACAAATTTTAAAGGAGACTCTGTCGGGTTCTACAGATTCTTCACAAAGACTAAAACAAAATAAAAACCACAATAACAGGTTTTGCATTGTCAATGACATCCTATGTATTTCGAACAACATACTGCTGGTGCATAAAGGGTGTGTTGTTTAAATGTTCTAGGGTTGTTGATAGATCATCCCTAAATGCGTCCATAGTAGGGGCCTACTAAATCACATATCCATCTGCTGAGAATTTCTTTTCCGAAATTCCTAGTATTTCTATCTAGGTAAACTCAAAGTTTATGTAGATCAACTCAAAGTTTATGTAGGTAACTGAAATTTATTGAGGTCAAATCGAATTTAAAAGTAGAGGCCCACTAACTCAAAGTAGATCAGTAGATCGGCGAGTTTCAATTGTGATGAAACAGGGTTATTTTGGAGGAAGATGCCAAGATGCACCTACATAACAAAAGAGGAAAGTTCACTGCCGGGCCATAAGCCTGTGAAAGATAGGTTAACTCTTATGCCCTGTGGATTTGCTAGTGGTCATTGCGAAATTAAACCATTACTCATTTACAATTCTAAAAATCCGAGAATCTTTAAGTAAACTAATATCATTAAAAGAAACTGGAGTCTGAATATCCATGCATCATCAGACGTAGTTGATGTGAGGATCGGTACCACAAATTTTTTAAATGGTCTTTAGTTAAATATCTTCGACGATTTCATTTTTCTAATATTGTAGATCAAGAATAAATTTTCATGATTATTTTATTGTTTTTGTTTTTGTAATAATAATAATAATAATAATAATAATAATAATAATAATAATAATAATAATAATAATAATAATAATAATAATAATAATAATAATAATAATAATAATAATAATAATAATAATAATAATAATAATAATAATAATAATAATAATAATAATAATAACAATAATTATAATACTGTTCTCTTTAAAATCTTTGAGCAGGATCTAGACTATAATTCCTATAATCGTTCATTTGTCAAAGTATTGTCTAAAGTCATCATTAAAACTCATTTATTGACCTACAACCTGTGAACGGAATTTGTTCCTACCATAGTAGGGCTTGTGCTAAGGGTTCAATTGGTAAAACGTTACCAACTGGAACATTTACAGTCCTTAGTCGGCAAAACCCCAACTCTCAACTGGATCTCATAATAATTTTAGGATGTTTGACAACCAACCCGAAAGCCGTATGAGCATTAGAAATATTAACTAAAAAACAAAATAAGATTAAATTGAACATATATGAAAATTAGATCCACAATCAAATTATAAAGCATGCAAAACGATAAGTACGAGCCATCAATAATAATAGACTTCATTTTGTAGACAATATTATTATTTTTATAAGAAAGCGCCTTCCAAACATTCGTTTCATGATATATTTCGACAGTTTTCCTGTAATCATCAGGTAAATTTTTTTTAATAAATGCATTTCATTCTTTTAAAAATTATAATTCAAATAATAATGTTAAGAAATAAATTATCAATTTTTACCAATTTGAAAATATTATTAAAAGCTATTATTCTACTAATTTATATTACAAATAAAACTACAAACCTAATTTTACGACAATATTCTATTAATATTTAATCAACAATTCCAGAATTTTATGCGTTTTGATACTAAAATATCAACAGAATATATTTTAGAATTAAAACAAATAATTTAAATATTCCATAAAAATTTATTTAATTGTCAAACATAGTCAACCATAATTTAATTGAAATTTTTTATTTGAATAATTAAATTTATAAAAATTTGACTTTTCTAAATTTTTTTCAGAAAAATATTTTCAAAATTATCATTAAACAATCGAGAATAAGTTACATTGTTGACAAAATTCCGACAATAAATAATCATGAAGTCATTTATTATAAATTAAATACATATTTTACATACATATTAAGTGGAATTTATTTTTCTTGAATTTCCTAGACAAAATTGGCATATTGCTTATTTAAAAGTCTGTTATCATGTATGTGCCAAATGAGTTTATAACTATTAAAAAGTAATGGTATTTGTTTTAATGTTTCAAACTATTTTTTATTCAAAAATTGCAACGGATAGTCAATTACAATATATCTCATGTTATATTTCGTGAATTTTCATTATTCTGCATTATTATAAGAATAAATAATAATTATCAAGAAAGTACGTGGTTCTAGATTCTAAATTATATATTTCGCTTTTTCTTCATTTCTTTCTTTTTTTATTTATGTTTTTATTCTTTTTATGTTAAATAGAAAAGAAAAGATTAATTTGTATTCTAAGAAAAAATGAAAATGAATGAAATTGTTAATGAAAACATCAGATTTGAAAGACAAAAATAAGATTTTAAGGTTTTAATATTGTCTGATGATGAGTTTCAGTTGATAAACCAGTAGATTTGATCAAAATAGACATTTTATAAAAATCAACTCATAAGAACACAGCTTTTAGTATAAATCCTTTATATGCGCAATTTTACAGTTTCAAATTGTTTTTCAAATTCATAATTTATTTTTCAAAATTCAAAAAGTTGTTAAAATTTTAAGTTTAAGCGGTGTATACACAACTTCGATGTGTTTGTGTGTTTGTGTGTGTGTCTATGTGTTTGGCACCAAAACGTAATAAAACACATTGTCATCGACAATAAGTCTATTTGGCAAGTTTCAGCTCGATCAGATGACTGGAAGTAGGATAATTAGCCCTCACAAGATTGGCGTGTCACATTCATTCAACGTCTGGGAAGTTACTATAAAGGAGTTAAAAAGAATGGAATAAGAATATATCATGCAATATCATTTTTATCAGTTTATATAACAAAATTATCGTCTGACTATTACACAAACATAAAACTTGTAAAGAATTTTCTCGCATTTTCTTCCCTAGGAGTACTGGACGGCGGGAAAATTTGGAAAAGAGGACGAGATAGAGTTGGATTTTCTATTGGCGCCTGTCGATTTACTTACATGGCGTCGGCGAATTATTTCGCCTCCCGCTCAGCTTGCAGAATCTTCCGATTTTTGCTCCTTTCTGCTCGGGTTGGTTGCCGGCGTTTGGATTTGATCGGTAGCACCGGAAGAATGCTCTTTACCGTAGAAGAAACGGGTTTTCGGGTCACTTGACTTATCCCGGTGATACAAGTTTCCGGAGTAGATGGCGAGAGGAGTGCATCCACACAGCTAGCACAAGATTTTCCCGAATGTCTACTGATTGTGGTTGGCGAGTGATACAAAGAGAAAACATTGTCTTCCTCCGTGATAGGCACGGTAGCACGGTCTGCAATGTTTTAATGATAGAGTTTTTGTCGGCACACGAAAAGCATGGCCGAATAGGTGTTATAGTTGAGAGAATTTTTGGACATTCCTATAATAAACAAGAAAATAACGGCAATCTATGAAACATGAATGAATGTATAACTGTGCTTTGGAACATTTTCTCACTCCCCATATTTTTTGAAAGAAAAGAAAATGAGAGGACAAGATCATGTTGACAACATTAATCTTTGGACACTTTAAATAAACAAAAAAATGATATTTAATATTTAATTGAGAAATTTACCAAAATTTTAGTAATGATATAATTTATCAGTAAGTTACATAAACTCAAGGAACCATTTGATACTTAGGGATATCGACGTTAAGCGGATACATTTATATAAAAATTTAATAACGACATACTTCAGTCATAAGTTGAGTAAACCACCAGGTTATTTAGGGATTCCACATATTGACATTAAGTTAAGCGAGTTACTTAGAAGAATTTTTAATTTCCCCTATGTTCGTCTTAATTTAATGAGAATTTTCGAAAATGCCGTTTGGTTCGACTTTGTTACCGATGCTCGAATTCATCATCAGAAAAATTCAGATGATATCAATCCGAAATGTGTTAGATTTAATTTTCTCGTATGGCTGTCCACTCAGCTGTTATCTATGTTCGAAGACCATGCCTGGTTGTGACTGAATCATCACGAATCATCTACTACTAAAACGGAAAATTTTCGATTGGCAAAAATATCTAATCTCTGTCTGATGTGTGGTGTATTAAGCCAAAGATCGGATCAAATTTGACGGTAGTGGAATTAATTCAGTTGGATTTTATCAACAATGTACTACGCTAGAAGATAATGTCGGATGATATGTGTGTTGTACGTTGCTTGTCCTGATATTTGGCTACTGTTTCGATTAACTCACTTCGTACACCAACTTTACTGGAAGAGCTATCTTTCTCACTCAATGTCATGCGATCAGATTTCAAATTTACTTTCTATGTGCCAATATTCAACTATCTGATGAAATGCAAGACCCCGGATTTTGCCATGATCTGCTGAAAAGTGGAGTTTGATTCTTGATGATGAAGAGTAACAGAGTACGAACTTTCCTAGTCATTGCGAGTACTTCTAGCTTCTTGATAAGGTAATGTAGCTTCATTTTTGTCGTTTCAATCTATACGACATCAAGACTGAATGGGTATTTGAATTCTCTATGAGAAGTTATGTTATTATTTAATTTTGTCATGAGGCAGTCACTGCTTTGAAGATGGTGTGTTATCGTGTCCAATAATGGTTTCAAGATCTCTACAAGGAGCCAACTTGTTTTAGTTGTTGGTCCATTTGTGTTTGACACTATTGGTCTAATTTTGATAGCAGGACCCTCTTTGTGGGTTTTAATTAGGTAGTAGAAGTTGGGAAGATCAGAATATTTTGTGATGAAGCTGTTGGTTATTCTGTTGTTGAGCTTCATTTCCAAAGCAATGGCTTTCCATACTTTGTTGATCTTCATTTCGATGGTGTCTTGGTGACATGCGGCTGACTCTCTTGTATGTTTCGATGTTCCTGAAATGTTCGTAACCAGCTTCACATTAACGATTTTTCTCTATAATGCAAAATTCTCCCCCTTGTCACTTATTGTTGTTTTTTATTTTCCCGATTTCGAAATTCCTTTTCCTTTTTGTGCTAATTAATTAGTACTGACCTTGGTTTTTATTTTCTTGTTTAATTTCTTTTGTTTCATTCCTCTTTCTCATTTCTCATTTCTTTTTGCAAATGTTTTCTTTTCTGAGTTCCCGTTTGTCATGACGATCTTCCCCAAGTAATTTTATTTATTTGTTTATAAATTAGTTTATTTTGGTATCCTCAACAGAATTAACAATGTGCCATAAAATGAAAATGAATAAAAACTGAACAAAAATTAACAGAGAGGAGAAAATTACGGACGAGAAAACTTGCGACGAAAAGAAGTTTACGAATCACAGAAAACAAATTTTAAAATGAACAGTAAGAACAAAAATTAGACTTTCAAGTTCAAGAGAAAACAAAAAGCAATGTAAATTGAACAAAGCAACACTACTCATGTGAATTTTTTTTAAAAAAATACACGTTTGAAAATTTAAAGACGCGACTGTTTGGGTCCTGCAATTATTATTATTAGTAATAGAAAGTACATTATTACTATTATATATATATATATATATATATATATATATATATAAATCGGCATTCGGAATATTTCTTAAATTGTTTTAAGTTTACATATTTATTAATTATAGTTTTTTATATTGTTGTTGGAATCATGGGGGGGGGGGGGGGTTAAACCCTCAGTAACCCCCCCCCTGCGTACGCGCATGGTCACAATTAACATCAATAATAAGTAGTTTCAAATATTTTTAAATAAATCTTGCTTAATTCTGCCATGAAAGCTCTGTTATTTCAGTCAAAAAAAATTAATTATTTTTGTTGATTTTTATTCAAAAATCAAGCTGAAAATTTTTAAATGTTTAATATTTATTTTATTGGAATTTTTTGAATTATTGATATTAAATTTAATATATAATAAAGAAATTTTCAACTCATAATTCGAATCAAGAGACTCATATAAAATGATAAACTACTGATGTATGTAATATTTAAATTATTATTTGAGTAAAAAGAATTTAGACTGATGAGAGATTACCCAACCTAAAACCGATAAATGTCACATCATTTCAATTATAGTTATTAAATATGACTGATGGATTTAAAATTTTTATCTCGAAAATAATAATTAAAATGCAAAATAAATATTTGAAATTTTTTTAAATTTATTAAATTATTATTTAAATAAATATACGAAATTTGATTTTAAAAATCCTTTCGAAAAATATTCTGAAATTTCATGAATATTTAAATTTAATTTTGAGAACTTTAAAATATATTAAATATATTAAAATATATTAAAATATATATCCTAAAATCTTGCAGGTCTTGTCATATATTTTATTTTATATCCATCTTGACCCTGAAAGGTTTTAACTGTTGCTGTAGTCAAATCAATAATTTCTTTTTATTTCAAATGTCTTCAATTTCAATTACCAATAAACGATTGCAAATATTTAATTTCATTTTCAAAGTGATTTTAAAATTGACACGAACCCAAATTTTGGTATTAAATAAACAAAATAAAACTAAAACATTTATTATCAATATTTATATTTATTAAAATTTTATTAAATTATTATATTAAAATCAACATATTAACACTTTGACTGTCACGCCAGTCACATGTGAGCGACGCTTCTCTCCCAGAAAGGTCCACCCCTGCCATCTGTGACAGGAATTACTCTATATGTTTTTAAATGATTTAAAAAACACGATAAATGTCATCGACTAAAATATTTAAAGCAATATAAACATTCTAATTTAGTTCCAGTTTGTTGAGTTATTGGGTTGGTGATAAAATTAAAATTTCTTACAAAGATAGCAAGTCCTGGAATATTTAAACTCCCGTTCCTCAAAAAAGACAAGCAGCTCATAGGTTTATCACCATTTATTTCATAAGGTAGGACAATTGTGACAGTAATTTCCTCTATTTTACGTAAAAATTCCAACTCACAGTCATACCCTATAAAATTAAAATATGATTTTGTTTTTGTATAATTATTAATTAATAATAATTCTGCTGTTATTGGCATGTGTATTAGATAATGATAAATGTCTATAGGTAGAACTGCCTCAAAATCCTCATAAATTACAAAAGGGGATGTGTTATTAAAGATCTTATTTGTTATTTATTGTTTATTATGATTGTTATTTTTATTTTTATTGTGAAGAATTTGTAGAGCCCAGCTGAGTCCCTATAAAAATACTGTTTCGGAACAGTTGGGTGCTTGTGTGTTGATTAATTTGCGTGTATACAACCGATCAATTCTATTGAAGAATCTTTCCTATTGTCTAGGATTAGTCGGAATGTATGGAACTGCTTTGAATTACACAAACGAACTACTCCAATCTCCCAACAGTTATTATTACAAAATTAAGAATTCTATTTGGAATAAATATCTTAAAGTTTGGGACGATTGACCAATTTAATTCTGTTTTGGATAGAAAGTACTTTCTTTACCATATATTATATTTCGCAATTTCCCTGAAATCAAATTAGAAGAAAATCTTCTCTTAAATCCGATTAAAGTGTTCCGAAATTCTTGACGGGACATCTTCAAAAATATATCTTCTAATATTCTTTCCTAATTTTTGAGTTTTGCTTTTCAAATTTTCTAATTTTCGATTTATTATTGTACTGATCTTTTTCATTTAAATCTCTATTAATAATTTACTGTAGAGAATTAAACTATATAGTTTCTTATTTCTATCAAGTAGATCACGAAATAAATGATAATAGACCACAAATTGTAGTTGCAATTTTGTGGAAAATAATAAAAATAAAAATATCAACACACTACACAACTTCCCCTTTTAAAACCGGATATTAACAGTTTAAGGTTGGTAACTTATTTATTTGTTTTTATTTAGTTTTTTATTTATTGTTTTTTAAATACTCCTTAACCATTTAACGATTACAATTACCAAAAAATTACATATTTACAAAAAGTTGTTGTGTATGTGTTTTGTTTGTTATTTGTTTGTGTTTTTATTCGAAGCAGTCGTTGTATCGATTTTTGTATGAGGGTGTTATTATTGTGTTTTTGTCGAATAGTTTTATTGTTTTATAGTTTTATTGAATGTGGATGTATTTGAGATTTTTTTGTTGGAGTTTGAATTTGTCTTTTGTCTTTTAGGGGGTTGTCTTGAGGGTTTTATTCGTCTGATATTTATTTTCATTTTGTTGTTGTTTTTGATTATTGTGACCACGTTTTTGTTGATTTTCAGGAGTTTGTTGGGTTATTTGGTTGATGATGAAATTAAAATTCTTACTATGACTCCAAGCGTGTCTTTGACTAACACACAAATAACATTTGACAACAGAAATCTTTATTGAATCACAAATAATTTTCACTTTACACTGACAATCAATTCAACACTCCACTCGGTGACTATACAATGCCTATTGCAACACTTAGTGAAGAACAGCACTCGTGTACACCACCGGATTGAAAGATTACTATTATGGTTCTCGAAATGTAATTATGATGTTTAATGTCGTCTGTATATTAATTAATATTAAGGTGTAAAGGAAAGGTTTGTTAGAACCTAACAGAGTCTCCTATAAAAATCTGTGGCGGGACTGTTAGGGTGTGTGTGTGTGTGTGTTTTGTTTTATATACTTTAACAATTTCCAAATATAAAATACAAAATATTTAAAACGGGAACATTAACGATTGCAACTTTTATTAATAATGTAAAATTATTGAATGACCTGAAGTTAGTTTTCGCGACGGAATTAGTTCTTTAATTCAATTCTCTTGGTTTATCTGGATATATATGGCCTTGTTCGTTTTACAACAATTAGAAAGTCAGTGTTATTTGTGTGCACCAAAAATGTATTGTTTTTGTCACTGAATGTGGGTGCTATCAACAGTGACGGTTTTAGTTTTCCTACTTTATCTTGTGATATTCACAGGGTTTTGTGCATTTTTATGCTTTTTCGCCGAATTTATTGTGAAAGTAGCAATAGTTTTTGTTTATAAACTCGCTTCTTGATTCTTTTTCTGGGCTGTTGTTTCAATAGTTGTTGTTTGGGGAGTTTGACCGGTTTCTGTAGTGATTGTTTGTAGATTATCTGCGGCTGTAGTTCGGACTGTTGTTTCTGTCTGATGACTGATTATAGTTTTGTCTGTTATGATTATCTGATGCTTGATTTGTGTCGTAATTATTTCTATTGTATAGATTTCTAGCTTCGTTTGAATTGAAATTTTGCCTATTGTATTTCTCTTATTTCAGCCAGTTCTTCCTTTATTTGTCGGTTTTCAATGATAATTTCGTCGAATTTGCTAATTAATGTGTTTATTAGTTTGTTTGATAATTCGTTCGGTTCAGTATTTTTGTTGTTTGTCTGGTTGATGTAGTTTGTTTTATTTCTGTTGTAGTTTTGAGTACTTCAAATTGTAGGGTAGATTTCCTTGTTAATTTTGTCGGCTATGTCAGCAAGTGTTTCGACATCAGCATTACTGCTA
>CAUHTR010005745.1:0-25063 GCA_959609185.1 Schmidtea polychroa | reverse complement strand
ATGTGAAATACTAAAAAACTATTAAATTTATTAAAAATTTAAGATAAATCTTACGAAATAATGTCTTCATTATCTAAAGAACTCAAAGTTGAGTTTTCGGAATTTTCGTTAAAAATTTTTGTTATTTTTTTCTAAAAAATTCTAAAAATTTCTGTAAATGATTTATTATAGGGCGTTTATTCATTACAACGATTATATATATATCGAAAATTTGCATGCATTTTTTACTATGTGTGGTGTTTGTGTGTGTGTCAGTTTATTTTTTCTACCACTTTCTTACTTTTTATATTAAATGCGTTTATTCATTGCAACGCTAAAATCAACACACATATTGATTTTTTTTATATTATAGATGCGTTTGTTCACTGCAAACGGGTGTATAATAAAGTTATTAAATTTCGAAACATTAAATTTCTACACATAGGTTTGTTTGTGTGTTCCTATACTATAAATTTATTGATTTTTTTTTAGATTATAGAAGTTACTAAATTTCGGAATAAGGTGTAATTGGTCAATCCTGAGGTCAAATGTGTCATGTCTGTGTGCACGATGTCTTTTAATCTTTTAATTTTAATTTCTTTGACTTTTCTTTGATTAATTGATTTCTGGAAATTTTAGAATTTTGTTTTAAAAAGGTTTTATTGGTGAATTTTGGAAAATAAAGTTTTTTGAAGATTTTCTTTATCTTTCAAAATTGTTATGATGGCTCAAAGATATGATAATCCAACAACTATTTTTTCTCCTGACGATAGTATATATCCAACTGAATATGCAATGGAAGTTGAGGGCCATGCTGGTACTTATTTCGAAGTGGTTACGAAAGATTTTTTATCAGATTTACCAATATAAGCCAACAAGCACAAAAAAATATGCTACACCTAGCGTTGCCACCTTAGGCCCGGAGATGACTCACTGAAACCCGGAGAGGTGGCAACACTAGTCTCTGTACTATATTTAATAGAATAGAATTTCTATCAGCTTATTAAAATCAGCTTCAATTTAATTATGTGTAAAGTAACTATCAATAGAACTTACCATTTATCATCAATCAACACGAAACACGGATTATCAAACTAAACTGGACTATTATCAATGTAGCACTGACAGAACAGACACAAAAGAGATTATCTATCCACATGCTTTAGCGCAGCGCTTCTCAACCTTTTTTGGCTTGAGTACCCCTTGGAAGTTCATTATCCTAAATTGTACCCCTTATATTAGAAAAAATATTTTTAAATATTAATACTCGCGTATTTGTTATTATTTTAACCTTGTTCGAACACTAAATAAATAGCAATAATGTGTCAAGGAGTATGCTCAGAATGTGTATTGATGAAAAGTAAAACATTTATTATAGTTACATATATTTTAATAAAAAACGACATGAATATAAACTATTATATTTTTTACATTAAACTTTTTCATTACTTTTAATTTAACTTATTACATTTAGTAGGATCCTTGAGCTTGCTTTGAGGCGCATAGTTTTTTTGAAGTCAGGTTCGATTGATGCAAGGTATAATCTTAAATCTGGAGCTGCATTCAGCTTATTACGGTATTTGTTTTTAATAAAGAGATATGAAGAGAATGCTCTTTCCACCAGCACTGTACTTGTAAATGGTAACAAAACGTTAAGCGCTTTGGCAGAAAGCAATTCATATTCGGTGCTGATATGTGACCAAAAGTTAATAAGACATTTTCCTTTAAATTCGACTTTCAAAGTAGAGTCATTTGAAAGTTCAATTAAGTTCTCTTTTTCAGTAGTAATGATATTATATTAGAGGCCAAGGACCAAATGTGAAGCAGTTCAGAGTATATTGCGCAACTCAATACAATGTGTTAGTTATTACGCAATATACATTACTATTTAAGAGTGATCACTCTGTGTTAATATAATAAATCTTTAGATGGAACCAATTGTTGTAACTGGCGACCACGCCGAAAATGTTCACACAATGACGACTCGAGGAGAAGGTAAAAAGTCTGCAAGGGACGCGCTACCGAAAGAACTCTTGGATATGGAAATTAGAAGATACGACGGCAGATGAATCAAGGAAGCTGAAAAATGGATACAGGCAATTGATGATTGGATCGCTAGGAATGATTTAAAGAGGACAGAAGCATTCGATTTTCTCCTTTGCGATGAAGCGGCTACACTGTGGAAAAATTTCAAAACAGAAAAAACAACAGATAAAGCAGCTAAAGAATGGTTTTCCGAAACATTTACAATTAAATTGACCATTATAGACAAGATTAAAGAACTTGCTGCAATTAGACAAGAAGAAAATGAGAGATATGCAACCTTCGAAATCAGGGTATTGAAATTAGTGAGTGAAGTTATTAATTCAGGAATGAGGGTAGAGGAGATTGCCAATGAAATTATAACTGGACGCGTCAGAGACAGAAGATTAAAGGATGCTCTAACAATGAAACCATCGATGACAGCAGAAGAACGAAATCAACTGGCCAAAATTTACGAAAAAGTGGAATCAAAAGAAAAGACGGAAGAAATTATGGTAATAAAGAAGAGTAGTTACGCGGAAGCAACTAGGAGAAGAAATTCAGAAACGTTTACAAGAGAAACAAATGCAAGTAACACCAATGTATTAAGAAGCCAAGGAAATTACAGAAGAGAGAATTTACCAGATAATTTGTATAGCAGAAATAACGAAATGAATCATACAGTCGAACATGAATGTGCAGAGAAGGACACCAACGGTTTCGCTTAAACACATTGCCAAGAGATTATACAATCGAGATTATACAATAGACAACCGATGCATCTAGAACAGAAAATTGACGATATGATAGAAGAGTTAACAAAAGCTGGAGTTATAAGACGCTATAAAAGTTCATGGAGCTCCCCATTGGTTGTAGTAGGAAAGAAAGACGGCTCAATAAGAATGTGCGTAGATTATCGAGAGTTGAATAAGATGACAGAAAGAGAATCTTTTCCGATGCCCAACACATCCCAATTACTCGATAACCTATCAGGATCTAAATTCTTTTCTTCTTTAGATCTTGGACAAGCATACTATCAGGTCGCATTAGCAGAAGAATCACAAGAAAAAACGGCTTTTAGTTCCAAAGGTCAATTTTGTTTCAATCTACTTCCATTTGGATTATCAACGGATCCAGCAACATTTCAGCGATTAATGCACACGATGTTAGAGAGTATATTGTTTAATGGAGCAATTGTTTATTTAGAGGATATTCTGGTATATGGCAAGGACCAGTCTGAACATGATGAGCGATTACGAGAAGTTTTCAAAAGAAAAACAGGACTAAGAATAAATCCGGTGAAGTGCGAAATTTACAAAACCAAATTAAAATTCCTTGGTCACACTGCAGTGAAGATCGAATACAGACAAATTCAGAGAAGATCAAGTCAATTACAGAAGCGACATTATATTTTGTTTATTTCTAAATAAAAGCGCATCGTTTATTCAAACTGAGACACGGAATTTTAAAGTATTAAATAATTGAAATTGTAAACCAAAGTAAAATATTTTCATTCTAAAAGTTGAAAGCATTTTGGCACATTAAATTGATTTTTGTAATAAAAACAAATATCACTCGATCGTACTTATTCGAAAAGAACAAAATGGGTTATGGCAAATAACTATAATGATAAAAGGACATGAGAATAGAACGCTACACTTTCCACAGTAAGCCCGCGAAATCAGAAACTCGTCATGATTATTAGCAGTCCTTATAATGTATTCCCATTACAAAAATCCTCCCACCATGGCGCGTTTGAAATGACTTCGAATAAACAAGCCTCGGCTAATAATGCCGAGTAACCACAGAGCAACAATATTAGAAACAATAAATACAATGGAGCATTCAAAAATATCATATAGTGTATATATATATCAAATTTTGCCCAATCAGAATGAGATTCACCATATCAAGCACTCCAATTACACACAATCTCAATTCAGAAAAACAAATTAAAAACAGTGAAAGCTCTCATTAAGCGAACGATATTTATAGATAAATAAAGAATAAGGCATCTAAAATTGTAGATATAATCATATTTTCTCTACTGGTTCATCATCAACAGGATCGTCAGCATGGGTTGAATCAACAGTTTCACAAATATCATTGACCATCTGATTGAATTCATCAGCACATTCTGCATAAACGTGATGTCCACACCCCTTGATAAACTGCATTGGACAATCAATAAATGGTATTATTTCATCAAATTAATCAAAAATAAATAATAATGATAAATATTCCATCCACTAGAATTCCCAGACATTTAACAGATTGGCTATGATATTTCATGAAAATCCATATCTTTATAAGTTGTGTTGAAATTCATTAAATTCTCAGATTTGTGTTCACTATATAGAACTTGTCCATTGAGATTAAAACAAATTCCCTGCCGTTTCTCACTCCCTTTCTAAGCGATTTCAGATTGAAATTATCTCCGTTCAACGAGTCAGTGATTGAAACAGTGGTTCTCAACCCGTGTTCCGCGATTACGCTTCCAGTGTTCCGTGAAAAAAATGACATTTTATCTTTAAATTTGCATTTAAGATACAAATCATCAAAAACCTCAATTAATTTTTTATAAGATGATTCAATAAGAAAGCCGTTACACAGATAGATACAAATATAAAAGTGTTCTTATTGCTTGTTATTGTTGCGCTTTATTGTACTCGATGTGTTAGCAGCTTCTAATAGTATTAAAACCTGAAAAAAATAAAAGGAAAGCGTAACAAATATTATTAAAATCAATAAAAACCTCCAAACAACAAAAGTACAAAAATTAATTAAAATTTAATAAAAATCGAAAGTCAATATTGAGCAGGGGAAACACGGGTAGGGTTGAACGCTAAATTGAAATACAAATTCAGAAATAATAATGAAAATTTAGTGGGGGACTTACGGGGAAAGTTATAATGTAAAAACATATTTAATCAATGTTAAATAATACGTAATGGGAAGCCCGAGAGCTGAAGAAAACTAGGATTAGACACGAAAGCGAACGCACCCGAGCCCCAATCCGGGGTGAATAAAATTACCGTATATACTCGCGTATAAGTCGAGTAAATTTTAAGAGGTTTTTAAGTCCTAAATTGGAAACCCGCGTAAAAGTCGAAGAGACAAAAATAAAAAAAGGTTTAATGATTTCATTAAAAGTTAATTTTTACGTTTTTTGACTCGCGTATAAGTCGAAGTGGCTATTTTGACTTGAAAATTTGACGTAAATTTCTCGATTTATACGGTAAACCATTGTGATAACCCTCATAATATTTGCCCAAGGTTCCATGAATACTAATTATTTCTAATAATCAGAAATTATGTATATAATTGCCCTCTCAGAAAGTGAGCATCCATTAAGGACGTCCCCCAAAAATAAGCACTTTTTGACCCCCCCTCCTCCTTGTCCCTTTTCCGGAGACCCCCGGGACATCCCTCCGAAAACAGAACTCCCTTATTTTCAGACGAAATTTAGAACACAAAATTATAATATTAGGCAGATTATTTTGTTGCTGGTAATATATAATATTGTTTAAGCTTTAGTAAAAATTGTCCAAATTTAAAGAGAATCCATTTTTTAAAACAAAATTAATAAAGCTAATATAGGCATCTGTCTTTTAATTAGTAGCCTAAATTATTTCAGTCTAATATTTACTCGTCCTCCCATGGTGATTGGGTAGGTATTAGGTTTAGTCTGAGGATGTCCTAAGCACTTGGACCCCCTCCCCCCATTGTCCCCATATGCCACCTCCCCTCCCTCTTAGGGGACGTTCTTAATGGATGCTCCCAAAGAGTATAAAATGAGAGCTCAGGAACAAACGATAAATAGATAGATTCAAGTAATTTAAAGCAATTCTCGTACCAGAGTAAGTAATTGTTCCTTGAGCTTTCTACCTTCACGAGCGGTATTTATTTGGAGGGAAAGGTGCAAATCTCGTGACAAATTGTAATTGTGATTGAAGTTTAATAAAGTTATTCTGTGTTGGGTTACGATTAATTGTTTGATAAAGAACACAAGGAGTCAGAAAAACCCGACTTGCGAAATAATAACACAACAATAAGACATACCTGCACGTCTACAAAGGATTCTGGTCGTTTATCTTTGAATTGTTTGCCTACTTTCGTATCCATCCATGTCTCACTGCCATAAATGAACGAGACACGAATCGATTTATCCAATTCAAGAGCCCTATTAATCATTGGATTATAAGACCAAATAACGTTAGAGCTAAGAGTTTTGAAAGCCGGCTCACCGCTAACAAGTTGAAATCAATCAAAATACAAACATCGTATCATTTCTACCTTGGATGCTGTGCATTGCAGTGATAAATATAATCAAATACATCATTAGAATCAACTGATACATTGTTATCCGATGTTTTCATCTATTATACACCGGCAAAATATCAACAAATTAAATGTGGAAATTATAATTATCAAATTACATTTTTATCGCCTTCAAAATAAAGCCCAATATCCTTTCGAAACCTTATTAGAGACGGTCCAAGCGGTCCTGCACCTCTAACGATTCCCAGTGGGTTGAAATATGGTGAAATGGAGAAAATAAAACGAGTGAAAAAATTCTTTCTAATACCACACAATTTACTCTCATCGAATTGATTGAAACCCCACGGGTCAACGAGAATTAGATGGGAAACGCTGGAACAAATTTATCTAATTAATTGATTTATTATTCATTCTTAATAGTGCATTTGATAAATTACGATTCAAAGTCCACCGTTCAATGGTTTAATACAGCTAATGATTAGCTAACTATTAAATTACTTTATTCTCTAATAGTGCTCATTGTGTGTTGTTATATATGACGTATTCAAGCTATATTTCCAAACTAATTACCTACAATCGACTTTTACAATAAGGTTAATGTTTTTTCTTGTTTTTTGAATGGGGTGAAAATTAAATCACTATTTGACCAATACTAAATTAAAATCTCTAACTGATAATATTTCAGAAACTCAAATGTGAAATTTGTATGTTTGAAATGAGCCAAGAAATCAATGGGAATTCATACCACTTAGTAATTGGCTGCCAACCGATTTATTAATATTAAAAGTATTGGCCTTAAAAATAGCGTTGTTATTGTTGGAAATCATGTCATTGTTAATAAAGGCGCGAAATAAGTTAAAATCAAATCTATAGGACAATGGAAAATGGGCACTACTTGTTATTTTTAAAAGGAAACGTTACCCAAATATGAGTTCCTGAAGGGATTTATTGTGAAAGTAAATCCTTATGTTTGGATTAATCAGGAAATCATATGTGAGTGGCTTGAATAAGTCTGGGACGTGCGACAAAATGCTTTCTTCAAAAGTAACGTAAAATCTCTCATTACATTAAATACAATTTTATTTTAATCAATTACTTCATATTTGAATTGATAAAATTTTGCTTTTCAATTTTCTTGTATACCACTTATTTTCGTTAGAATTTCACTTTTTTGTTTGGGTTATGCACTTTACTGTTGGTATTTTACGGTGATGAAAAATGAACATTTTTTCTTAGAATACCTAACACAGTTCAAATATTTAATCTTTGTTAGAAAGAAAATTACTAAAATGTACTTTTGGGGATATTTAATAGCGTATGAACAAGCAATAAATCCACCCAGACTGTGACCAAGCAAAATAAATTGTTTTAAACCCAAACTTTTACGCCACTCTTCAATAGAATCAATAAATAAATTTTCTACTTGAACCGGATCATTAGAAAATTTTGGTCGAGAACTAAATCCAAAACCAAGCAAATCCATTGCATATAATTTGCGATTATTAGAAATTGAATCAATATTTTTACACCATAATCCTATTCCGGAACAAAGTCCATGAATCATAACAATGGGTATCTTATTTTCATTAGACTTGTCAGCATTTTCCACTTTATTTGCAAAAAGAGTTCTTAAGTAATATGCGTTGTTACATATCGACACAAAAGACAGATTATACTGATTTTTGACATCTATAATTATATTTAATTATGAACTAATAAAATTTTCCTTTTACAATTAAAAAGTTTAGATTCAGATATCGATAAAGATTGAAATGAAGTACGTTTCCAACTAAGCCAGGATGGCCAGAAACTATCAACAAAAGGATATCTAAAATATAAAATAAAATGTATAAATTTATGAAATAATATTGTCAATGTAACTTTTCAATTTTATTAATTTTCTCCATTTTAAATTATAAAAAGTAGTTGTTTTAAACATATTAAAAACAAACAAATTTTGTTACTCAGTGTGCTTAAATAATTATACTTTGCATTTTCTTGCTATTTACTTTTTCTAACGATAACTAGAACTTATTAAATGGAGTTAAAATTAAATATTAAAATTGATTTGTTGCAGTAGTTGATAATTTCTGTGTAGTACGCCAAACTCCAATGGCATGTACTATAATACAAGTTGGAACATAAATAGACTTCATAAATAATTTTCTTCACAATGATTTCAGCAATTTTATTATTAATTTTTCACACTTTCAAAAAATTATTTATTTTATTTGTGGAAATATTTCAATTTAAAATAAGTATTTATTATTTATTTAAAAATCTAATTTAATCACCATTAATTTGTACGCTTTTAAACATTCCGAAAAAACGTCCAAAATGAACAAAGTAATTTTTATAATTCTTGTAATAATCTTTCTTCAGCTCACTACCTAGTGCTTCCTTGAGGACATCAATCTGTATGGAAAAGAGATGGAACTAGTAAAATTTTCTTTTTATTATTGTAGCAATAGTCCTGTAATGTTTTAGTATAGATTAAAATTTCTTTAAAAGCAATTACCTTTTCCTTTTCACCGATTAAATAATTATAATGATATTCATAATTGTTTTTATCAGACGTTTCTCAGTAAAATTTCGTTAAAATAATAATTATTGAATTAGCATGGATAGGAAGTTTTGATTTCATATTTTGTCTTCAATTTTATTGAGTACCGTGTAGCTGAAATGCCACATACCATGGTTTGAGGGGCCTTCGGGTGCTCGGCCGGTAGGTATGCGGTCATCCTCAGTCACGCAGTTGATTCGGGCCGAAATGTGGGGGCTTCTCCACGGGTCCGTCACTGAAGGTTATAGATTGATTCACACAATCGAGAAAAACGGATTTAAGTCAGCGATACTGACCCATAATGATATGCCAATAGAAGTATGAGGTGTCAGACGAGAAGTTCACACAGTGATTGAAGTGTCTAACGTTTTCATTGCAGATATAGAATTTATCCTTGCGAAATTCCTTCGAAGATTTGCACAAATTTTCCTAAGTGTATCACTTGCATTGTACATCACGAAATTGCATCACTCAACCAACCACGTAGAAATCACTTGTAGGAAGCACAACATTAACTGAGGAACAATTCAAATAATGATTTACGCTGATAGGAGAAATTTTCTCACTGCCTTTTTTATTACTGATCTATAGTCTTCAAACTCTCTTTTCAATCTATGGATAAAATAATCAGTGATGAAATTGGAAGAAATAAAAGTTCTTATATTAATATTTATTACTGTCATTATTTTAGCCATCACTCTTAAGTTAACACTATTTGAATCAATTCGCATGTGTAATTTTAAATTAACGATGTTTAAATTTTTTTCTTATTTTACTAATTAAGCTTAACCTAACAATATTTGGATCCTTTTTCATTTTTTAACGTTAGACTAACGATATTTAAAATTGCCTGAAATTTTAGTGATTAGTTTTAAATTAATAATAATTAATTAATAAATAATAATAATTAATTTAAATAATAATAAATTAATAAATAATAATCTGCTTTCACTTTGGTAATTAATTTCAAAGTAACAATGTTGAAATCTGTCCTTATTCTTAGCAATTGATTTTAGCATAACCATATTCAAACATGTCCTCATTTTAATATATGAGAAATGAATTCAAGTAGATCGTCTGGAGCGGATTTCACTCTCGTTGATCTTTCTAACCTGTTAGAAAGCCTTGATTAAATCTCTTTTGGTAATGTAGGCAGAGGCTTCCATAGATAATTGTCACCAACTTAGTAATCCCGTTCTTAGAATTTTGTTTCAAACGTGAACATCTTAAGCACGAATTATTGTACCTTATTTTCACAGATCATTACCACCAATTCCACTACACAGTGTACAATCAAACCCTGCTTCTCGTGCGCCAATAAAAACGCGGCTATCAAAAGTGTACAAGTCCAAATCGGGGCTCTGAAACGAAAGATTGATGTGTTAGAGTTTACTTGGTTTACCCCTGCACAAATGAAAGAAACCCAGAAAAAACTATTCCGGAGTGAGCATTGCCGAGATAGTTTAATAGAAGAAAGTCGATCACAATGTCTTTTTATTAAAGAGCAGTCGGAGGCCCTACATAAAGTATATGTACAGGCGAAAGTGACCCTCCCCATAACCGAGGAGGATAATGTATTTTCTGCCCACCATGATCAGACTTTTGACAAGCTTCGATCCACAAGAAAATCATGCCAGGGGTGTGTTGAGGCCGATCTCTCGCCCACTACCTCCGAAGTTGTTTTTACGGGCACTAGTCGGGCGAAACCCAAAAATACTCAACCCCCCAGTGTACCCCACTCTTCAACTCAACCGACAAAACCCAAGCGCCGGCAATTGTCACATGCTGAGCGCAAGAAGAGACAGAGGAGCGAGCCATTGAAAAGGAACATAAACGAAACGCAAACACCACGCACGAAAACCTCGAACCAGCTCCAGCGCCCCTAGCAGACACCGTTACGCTATCTCGCGTCATAACGGCTGCGGGCATAACCTGGGAGGAAAATGCATCCGAATTTTTCGACCTAGAAGCTTTGTTCGAGGAAGCTGCTGTCGATAGACAATGAAACATCAACGGTAGAAAGATATCTGACTAAATGTGATTCACTAGTTTGACTATTGTGGTGTGATCTGTTGGTTTTTGCAGTATCTGGCAGTTCTTGTTGTAATTTGATATATTAGTAATAAATAGTGTTGTTTTGTAAGGAATGAGTTTTGATCGCGTTAAATCTTAAGTTTAGAATTTCTAATGGTGATGATAATTTGTATTAATTTACTTTGATATCGGTTGGTGGACGTCAGCGTGTTCAGCGAGGGATAGGAAATCAAGGTTGTTGGTAATGTGTGAGGAACATGAAACTTAAATCCTTCTCTCGGCCGTCTTGGAAAAGTAAGTCGAGTTATCGGGAAAGAGTAGTCCTAAGGCAGGGGCTCACCTGTTTTCTGATACCTCGCCGTCATGATACAGTACAAACGTGAAGCAATTCATGGGTATCATGCCATGAGAGCAGTCACTTGGAGTACTGTTTGAGGTTGACAAAAACGCGAGAGACGTTAGTGTAATAGACCGCCATCATCTAGACAAGTATTAAAAGTTGAAGTCGACCAAGCAGCACCCCAATAATTTTATTATTATTGTTGGCGCTTAAAGAACTGTTTAAATGTATTATGATTACTTATAGATTTGGCATCGACTCTTCCCTTAACGCCTTCATGATTATTTAACATTTTACCATCCGTGTACCTTTGACAACAACCATATTGGTAATGTACACAGTGACTGGAAATCAATGAGCTGGTGAGCTCCTCTACTAGAACTACCTCTGATTTCATTTTCAAGTTCATGACTGCCGATAAAAGGTCTCACTTCGCTTTCCATTATTTATCTCTTTTTTTATGTAATTGATGTAATTCAGTGTTCTCTTCAAAAATATATGAGCAAAGATCTGGCCTTATTTCTTATTTTGACATATGTGGAATCTAAATATTTATTAGTAAAATTATTAATATTATATAAAAATAGATATTTTGACATTTTCTGACTGAGGCGAGCTGGAACACATAATGCCATAATGTTGTTTGCTTCCTTAAACATTTGATTTTATCTCAAAATTGTTTGATGTTTTTCTACTCAAAACTTTGGAAGTTAGATGAAATAAAATAAGGACAGATCTCCTAGCAAAATTTTGAAAGAGATAGTTTTAAATAGTGATTATAGGAAAAGGAAGTAAACAAAAGTAAGGGCAGATCTATACTCAAAGTTTTAAAGTCAACTTTGAAACTTAGAACTAAAATTATCAAATTACAAAATAAGGGCGGATCCCTGCCCAAAAATTTATATAGGGAAGTTCGAAAAATGACAATTTAGGGTAGATCAAATCAAACTTAATAATGAGAGGGAATCCCTGCGAAAACGTTTGGAAACATTTATATAACGATGATGGTTCTCGAAAACCTCGAAAAAGTTCTAAATAAAACTTGAAAATAAGGGCGGAACGCTGCACAAATTTTTAGGGACGATAATTAAAATGCAAATGACTATTCGAAGGGGTCATTATACAAACCAAATCAGGCGAAAGATCAAGGGAGTTCTTACTCAAGAGGTTCCAGAGTAATACCAAGTGTAGCAAGGGGTTTAGATTTAAGTGTTAAAACCGAAGAAATAAGGCGAATCCCTGCCCAAAAGATTTAAGATAACCATAAAGATAACTTCATGGGATACAAAACAACCACCTATAAAAAACCGTGTCCATTAATCGAATTACAATTACGATAGTAGTAAATCTGGCAATCATTAAGATCTACCTCAACAAGTTATTTATTTAAACAATCATCATTAATTTCGACCAGCAAAGTGGAAACAGCCACAATGAATTCATTCCATATAATGAAATAAAATTATGTGCGATTATGTGCGGATCCATGTAACCACAACACCGTCGCCTGACCTGAATTTCTGAGAAGTCCAGAGACCATGCCTCAATCCAGGGAATTTATGACTCCCGCAAACGACTGGCTGCAAATAAAGGCGAATACAGCTCATCAATCACGCATCGAGGACCCTATAATTAATTCAAATCGATAAGTCCTCAAGTAGAATGAGTTCAATGACTACCGCCCAGTCACCCACGAACTAGCAAAACATCAACGTTCAAGAATGACTTTGTTCAAAATTATTTTGAACTAAAATCCCGTAATAGGAATCTAGAGATTTCCCTGAAGAGTGTGAAAATACCTTCTAGATGCATATCCGCATTATTGATTGCCCAAATGTAAACGTCAGACCGTTCTTGTGCAAGTAAGTTAACAAATCGATGACATAAACAGCGAGGACTGGAGAAAATTTAGGCCAGTAAATAAATATCAGTAAAAGACACAACTGGAGGAAGAGATTAGAAAGAAAGTATGACATTACCCTGTATACCGAAATATAACAGATCGCCCATAGCGAACTAATCATTTTTTAAAACCCAACCAGATGGATCAATCGAGAAAATCTAATCATCAAAATGCAGGGACTTCCACAAAACCCCACGAAGAACTTTCCTGGAAGGAACTAGAAAGACCAGAATCCAATTTTTGTTAAGAGAATGAGCCTGTCAACTTTCCTCCATTGCATTCACGCTGTACTTTTATTTTCAATTCCAATAAATCGTTTGATGTATTTAATGGACAGCTCCATGTAGAACATATACGATAGAAATTTACACCGACCAACTCTACCAGTCCTAGTGGGCGATTTCAACTATTGTGGAGCTATTCATCGATTAAATTCTCTGCAGGTTTTATCAGTATATTCATGGTCAGATTCGCAGATTTTATAACTATAAAATATAGCGAAAGTGAACTGCAGGAAACTCCTCCATAAGGTTGAGTTCGGGTGAGGTCTACTTTCGGGTATTGGAACCACACCTCACACGACTAAGCATGAGACTTCAGAGTCTCCACCGCTTGACTGTGTGAAATGTCATATAATAAAAACATTATTTGGGGACCTGCATGAATATTTAAAAAAATGATGATAATAAAATAGAAAGAAAATGAACCACTTCGAAATGAAAAGTAATATTTTAAATTATACAATATATAATGAATGTTACTAAAATTTTATAAAATATCAAAAAATTATAATCAAAATAGTAACTTACTAGATCGTACAAATGATTATTTCAATAAAATTTCCAAATGGATGAAATAAAGTTTGAATTGACAAATTTACAGATTAGAAATGTAAAATAATAAAATAAGAAAGTGATCTGCCGAGATGTCGGCTTTTATAGTATTTTGTAAGTCTGTTCAACCAATCAAGGTTAATCGCACCTACACTTTTGATCAGTTTATTTCTTAATTTTTCAATTTAAATTCCAATCAATCTGATTGGTCTATTTTATTTTTTTGTTTTTTATTTATTTTTTCTCATCTCAATTTTCGTGATTGATTGAACAGTCGCCTTTCATACCCGTCATACTCCTTGGGCAAGTTGTTGATTGTTTTTGATAATTTGTATCTTTTTCGGCGATCTTTCTGTGTTTTACTGCAAAAAAATGTGTTCTACGTGTAAATGCTTGCACATTTTAATTTATTAATTTTCATTTATTTATTAATTATTTTTTTTGTTTTACTTGATGTTTTTATTAAATATCTTTGTGCTTTTTCTATGCTATGTAGCTTTGTCTCGACGGATCACTTATGTTTTAATGTTAATTATATTTATATTTTTCTGTATTAATAAAATTTTAAGACATTTTAATCTAATTAAAATTTTTTTATTTATCTTTTAATATTTTCCACTAAAGCTCCATGTCAAAGTGCAATTAATCTAGAAATTGTATTCAAAACATTAAAATTCATTAAACACAAATATTTCGTTCGCTTTCAACAATAAGTAACTGAAAAATCAATTTTTTATATTCTCTTCGGTTCCGAAGTTTTAAATTTTTTAAAAGGCTGATTAAAATCTTGCACATTTGTACATTTAGATAGATCACCACTAAGTTTATGAACTTCTTCAACATTGTATCCGGACTAGAAATTGGTGAGAACGAAAAATTTTTCAAACATAACAGTTAACAAATAAATTTATTTCTCACTCTTGCCATAATAGCCAGCGCTAAGCTATTCACCTCCAAATCCTGGTAACTTTTGTTTTGAACATGCTGCCAAAAATATATAGAACACGCGGTGAACCAATTGATGAGAAATGCCATATAAAATGTTGGCACCGCACTCCAAATCATAAAACAAAAAAGATTTCCACAGATGGAAATGGGTAAAAGTGACGTCAACGCTTCTTGCTAAATGATTGAATTCTTTACATTTCTTAATCATGGAAAATTTCACTTTATGTTGCAAAAGAAAATCGGCAACTTCATGGGAAACTAGGAATGCCAGTTGGTGGTCGTTTCTTGCTATATTTATCATGCCGCTGGTTATGTGAAATTGTATAAGCTATATATTATTTTATATGAATTATTTTATAAAGATCATTGAATACTTTAGGATTCGAGGTCGAAAATACATTTGCCATTTTATTCTCTTCAATAGTTAGAAACCATCTCTTGGCGAGATTCGGATAAACTTTGACATTCAACCGATAAATTTTATCAATGATGTTTTTCATCACCTCGTAATGAGGATGATAAACCGACAAAACTAATGGATTATCTTCATAACTCTTAAAAGTATGTTTTATTGATGATAAATATATGTGTAAAACATTATCGTAATCATTAGGATTCAATCAGGTTTGACACGAGGTGGGTTTACGCGTTTCCCTGAATCCAGCCCGCGCTTTATTAAGTTTTGAGTTACAATTTGAAAATACACCGCAGGTTCAGCTGAGCGTAGTTTTTCTCGGTTAAAATGAATTAGGAATTACCTTCGATCTGCAGTAAATCAAGACCGTTTTACATCTCTGGCTATTTTTATATCAAAACGAGACAGCAAATTCCGTAAATTTTGATGATGTTATTAACAACTTTGCAACGACTTTGCATCAAAGAGGAGGAAAAAGATCTAAATCAGTAAAAATAAGGGAGAACAGTGTGAAAATAGATTGAGTTCAGCTAACACAAGAAATTAAAATTTTGTATATGGAAAGAGGTTGACCGGATCGAAGCGAATGAGTGGTGTAAACAATGTTTAAACACGACAAAAGATTATTATTTTATAGGGTGTTTTTATACACCATAGCGTATAAATTATGTGTAAAAACAAATATATGAGAAGGGGGTAAATTTTTTGGTAAAGGCTTTTTGTAATATTTGTATTATTTTTTATAATTAAAATTTTGTATTTATTATGAATTTCAGGGTATTTGTAATTTATTTTCAAAAACAATTTAATTCATTAATTTTTTAAGTTATTCTAAAATGTTTTCAATTTCAAATAATTTCGGGAGATTTTTTGTGTTTGCAATAATTTTCATCCAGTTCAGTGATTTCGATCAATATTTTTAATCATTTTCCAAATACCTAAATACAATTAACTTTAAATGTAATATTTCTTTCATAAATTATATTTGTGATACTTTTCTTCTACATTTTCCATAATTTAAGTAAATCTATCATCATTTTCCAAATTTTTAAAAATGTTTTCAATTGGAAATTGTTTAAATAATAGCTCCCTTTTGCTCCTATGTTACTCATGGAAAGGTCGAATTTAATAGGCGCTTGAAATAGCCTCAATTTGCACATTTTTTAATTAAAATGCTCATAATAAATTATTTCTGCCCTTAAATTTTGTCCACGCGTATTTTTAATTATAAGTATTAGAAGCTGCTAACACATCTTCTAAATTATTATTAAAACCCGGTTCAAAATTTAAGGAAATAATTCCAAGTATGACATATTGTATAATTTTAAACAAATTGTCAGCGTTAAATAAAATATGTTCAAAACCATTTATTAAAATTTCAATATTTAAAATATATTTATTTAAAAATTTTTCATTAATAAAACTTCTGTAAGACAAAACGTTTTTCAAATTCTATTTTTACCACATTTTCATAATATTAAAACAACATTAATTGTTTAATATTACATTATTCCTACATCCCCACCAGATTCATCTGAATCTTTAACAACTCTTTTTCTAATATCGCCCACGTGTCGCGGCATATCGTATCCATTACATCTGACTAAAAATTTTGTATTTGATAATGGTTTAATGATATGTCCATCTTTCCATCTTTCTGTGCATTTTTGATTCAAATTCGGCTTTATCCATACTGGGTCACCAGCAGAATATTTTGCTTCGATTATTATCTCTTTTTTATTGTAGGTTGGCAGATTCAGCTTTGGATTATATCTAAATATGGCACTAGATGGACAAATATTATTGTTGTTTGGCGTATTGTTGAACCAGTACACAGCTTTTGCGATTGTTCCTGAGGACCTAGCTGCTAGCGATTTGATTGTCCGATGGCTGAGTTCAATGATCCAGTTTCCCCCTGGGCGGTTCACTGTTCTAAATACCAACTCAACATTCCATTTATCTGCTAATTCTTGAAATTTTCTAGATCTAAAAGATAAGTAATTATCTAATAATATTTCACTTGGAGCTCCTCTTTCATATAGCACTTCATTTAAAGCATTACATATCTCTTCTACATTTTCATTCTTAATTTTCTTCCAGATTGCATATCTCAATGGTCCACAATCAATAATTGTCAAATATTTATCTTTAGCAAATTTAGCTACATCAATTGCTAAACGGCACCAATTTTCATCACAGCTTAGTTCACCTTTTTCCCACGTTACGGCGCTGGGTCAATTGATAGGCATTGATTACAACTTGCAATTATTTCTGAGATCTCATTATCCAAATTTAATAGCCCTGCTTCCGATGCTAAGAATCGCATAAGATTTTTCCCTACATCGCAGTTCTTGTGAATCTCTAATAACACATCTTTCGAGCTTTTTTGATTGCCTAGAGCTGTAACTTCTTTTTTAATAATCATCCAGTTTGCTGGTACTTTCGTTAATACATCAGCCTTGTTATTTTCTGTAGATACAAACTCAATGTCCATACATACTCAATCGCTAGATATTTTAAAAGCTCCAGCCTTCGTCGTATTAACAACTCTGAATTTGCTTTTGTATGTATTTTTCTGTCGCTTGATAATATGCTGTTAACCCAACACACAACTGATTTACTATCGGATTTAATTTTGATGTACTTTAGATTCCATTTAATACATAAATTAATACCCTTCACAATCGCTTCTAATTCCACCATATAAATGTGTCTTGAATCATCAGGTTTTCGCAACCAACACGCATCTTCAACCACTGAACCTTCCATTTCTAATACAATTCCAATGGCGATCGAACTTGGATCGCACCAAATTATGCCTGTCTGATTGCTGGGAACACTCCAAATACCTGACAATGGATCTCTTTCATTCACTTTTTCTAATAACCATTTTACTTTGTCAACAATATGATTTTCTATTGAATCATCCTAATTTCCACTGGATAGCCTCTTGATATATGAGCAAGCTGGCCGCAACCACCCAGACACAGGATAAATTCCAACTAACTGGCCACATGACGAATACAGTTCTCTTCTTGAAAGCCCTTCATTTAATTCATTTATCCGAATATCATTCGATTTTTCCAATGTAGTTCATTATTCTTTCGAAATACATCAATACCTAATACTCTTACACTGAGAGTATCCTTGACCTTTTCTTCTTCTTTACATATCAAACCAAATTTACGCAATTCTGCACTTACTTTACTTGCTTTAACTTTAGATTCATCTACGAATATATCGTCTATGTATGAACTTGTGCTATTCTTGATTGATTCATTGTTGTTCAATACTTTATTTACAATCTCTATCATTATCGTTGGCGCGATATTCAATCCAAATCCCATTCTCGTAAGCGCATATCTCTTCCCATTAATCAGACAAGATTGATATCGCCACATGCTTTTATCCTATGCATTTGCATATATGCATCAGATAAATCTAACATTGCAAATTCTTTATTTAAACATCTCCATAATCGTAATTTTTCAGAACTGATATCTGCATTCCCACTATATACATCAATATATTTATTGATACTTCTAAAGTCAAATACTGAACGCACTTTCGCTTTATTTAACTGAATTATACCATAAATAGGTACTGATCCGATCGGTTTCCCATTGTCTTCTCGTAGTAATCAACTAGATAGCTGTTAGATATCCAAGAATTCAAGATACGCATTTTTTTGTTGTAAGAGTTGTAATTCCACAAATTTCCCTTTTTGAATATTTATTTCAACGAAAGAATTACTGGCTTTTCTCATTGCTGTGAAACTCTTCTTTGGGTCACTGATTAAATTGTGCAATTCTTTTATTTCTGAACATAGATTCTGTTGAGAATTAGTATTTGTTATTCTATTTTTGGTTATCATTTAATTCTTTATTTGAGAAACATGGAAAATAAATTCAATAAAAACATTAATTCATTTCAATTTATATATTTTTTATTTCATCTAAATTATCTACTAAATAGAATAATTAATGAAACTGTAAAAAATGGTGAGGCTTAAAAGGAAATTTAATTTAATATTTTACTTATAATTTGTAATCGATTTGTTAAATAAAATAATTATTATAATTAAATAATAAAATAATTAATAAATAAATTACAAATAAATAATTAATAAAAAAAATTAGAAATAATAAAATATATTAAACAAAATATTTGAAATAATAATTAGTAAATAAATTACAAATAAATAATTAATTGAATAATTAAAGAAATAACAAAATAATTATAAAAATAATAATTAATAAATAAATTATAAATAAATAATTAATTAAATAATTATAGTAATAACAAAATAATTATTAAAATAATTAATTAAATAATTATTATTATAATCAATGAATAGCCGGTTCTAATGAAAGTTGTAAAATTTGTAAAATTTTGTTTTAAAAATTTTCATAAATCTATTTCCGTAAAGAATTTTCAACAAGAATTATTTGTAATTGACAATTGATTATAGAATACATATGATAATATAAACGTTTTCATATTACCAACATCATTTATTATACAGTGAAAGCTGTAATATGATTGGTCAATTTAGTGCGCATTAGCGCTTAATTCAACATTTAAAAACCGAATTAGAACCGGATAAAGCAGTCCGCTTACTTCATAACACTGTTCAAAATCTACTTGAAATTTATCTTCATTCATTTCTTTTACTTTTTTACATGCATCATTTGAACTACAGGAACATTTATCCGGATATTTTTCGTAAAACAGAGATTCTTTACTCCATGTAAATGGGCGAATTTTCAAATGGTGATTAAATATCCAAGCTTGAGCATAAATTGCAGTTACCGCTAATAACGTTAAAATAATACTCCGATCAGCAATTTCCATGATTAAATGATCTCTATAATCTTCAGAAAGACTTTGCCAGCAGTTATTGCAATACCTACAAGGATTTAAAACATCATTTTCAAACCAATGCCAGCATTCTTTCAAACCTGCCTAAAAACATTGATCCGATTGCCATGTACACGTTAAGATGTTTAATTGAAAATATGTGGAAATTATCGGTTTCTTTCGTTTCTTTCGACTTTTCTGAGAAATATTTCCTAAAACTTTTAACATTATACATGCATTCAATATTTTAACGCTTACGATTTTAAAAGTTTTTTCAATATTCCATTTGACTGAGGTTTTCTATTTTCATCTTTTACTAGATTATTTTTTAAATTTTCCGAATCTATTTTAAACTTTTCATGGCAGGTCTTATTCACATCATTACAATAATTACCAATCCATTTTGATATAGATATTTCTCTTTTACCTTTACGCAACGCGGATGCAGCGAATTTATACTAAAAGTTACGAATGGATAATAAAAGTTTATAAAAAGCTATTATTTAAAAATTCAGAATTTTTATTTTGGCGCCATTTTGTTTATATTAACCAGGTCTTATTCTAATTATAATTTATAATTAGAATAAGACCTAGCAGTCTGCACCATTATATAAATTTATAATTTATAAATGTAGGTCATGTTAAATGCAATAATGTAGGTTAATTATAAAGTGTGACATTTTTAAGTAATGGACAATTATTTAAATATTTTATATCTAATTAACTTTTATTATCAAGATTTGCGTAAATGACACTTATTCAATATACAAAATTAACAATTACAAATTAAATAACTAAATCAGTGGTCCATAGACATGACCATGAAACGTTTATTAATGAACTGTCAAGTTTTATAGATATTATTTTTATTAATTTTTATTACATACATATTATATAGATTTTTTTGTGTATCGTATTCGTTCGTTACGACACGTTCATAACCTTTAGTTTCATACTCCGTTGTTACATCATCATACACTTTCCATAGATTTTCTTTCTCAAATCTCTTCTGCAAAATCTTTAATCGATTATAAGCCATCCATGAACTTTGCGGTAAAATTTTCAGTGAAAAACGCCAAGGTAACTTTACCTGATAACGGCCATTTATCTTTTTAATCGTGTCTTTGGAATGATCATAAATATTTTGATCTAATTGTTAATGTTTTACATTGACATAATCCGTTTCATCCTCGTTTCCACAATTGTTGAATTTCTTGGTCTAATCTTTTATTCTGGCTGAAGAACGTTTTTATGAAAATACCCCATCAATATAGTGTTCCTCATTGACATAAAACACTGTAACCCTCTGCACCCTAGATCATTTTAACCTGAAAAAACTTTATCCAAAAATATGCCTCACTATAGTGCTTCACATTAACATTGCTTCAGACTGATATAAAATTTTAATTAAATATTACATAATCACGAATTAATCTAGGGAGGAGGTAGGGTTAGAGGATTATTCTTTCACCAATTACTTTTTGTCGTAACATCAGAGCCGGTGCTACCATTAAGTGCTATCCAGAGAGGGCGATTTTTAATTCTGCCGAGAACCGTTCTCGGAGAACGAACTTTTCGATGTTATTGTTTGTGTATTGCCATTTTTATCGCACACAACGAAATACAAACAGTTGCAGTAAACACACAACAGTTATAGTTTACTGATAATTACAGTTTTACTGATAAGTGTAATTTTGTGCATTATTAGAAAAATAATTGAGTCAGTGAAGTTACGTGCAGTAAATTTTATTTTGTTATCCTTCATACGACTAAACATTAAACACTTCTTTGCTGCTAAGTTTAATAGCAAATATTACTTTGTTGTATTAAAATAATTAAATATTATTTATAGTGGTACATTAGTACTTTTAAAATGTCATCAAAAACGCCATCGGGATTTCAAAATCGTAACCGCAAAACTCTAAGAAGGAAAGTGGCCGACTGTTAAAGTTTTTGAAATCAAGTCTTAATGTTTCCGCGACCAGCGACTTGGGTAGATGTGTAGGACAATCAGATGTACAACAAAATATGTCAGATCACGCGGATGAAGGTATTTCAAAAAAAGAAGAAAATTAAAGAGAAGAAGGTGTTTCAGAGTTTGATATTATGATGCAAAGCGAATGCTCACATGAAATTAAATCCAGTACCAGTGCCACGATTAATTATGTTGATTACAATGATAATTTTCTTCAGATTTTATTACAAAATCCACCACATCAAATTATTATATATAATTTTCCCAAAGATTCCAAAAATCGAAAATTTTCTCCAATTCACTATAAGAGAAAACTAGCCAATGGTGAAGAAGTATACCGTTCATAGTTGATATATTCAACTATAAAAGATGCGGTTTTTTGTTTTGGTTGCAAGTTATTTAACAAAAACAGCTCGTCAATCCTAGAAAAATCAGGATCAAAAGACTGGAAAAATATTGGAGCAATTCTATCTTCACATGAAAGGAATACTTTCCATTTAGACAACTTTCAGACGTGGAAAGAACTTGATGTGCGTATATCCAAAGAAAAAACAATTGATAATATTAACCAGCAGAATATCAAAGAAGAAGAACAATATTGGCGGCAAATTTTGGAACGTTTGATCGCTTTGATCAGAGTACTTGCCACTCAAAACTTAGCATTTCGTGGAACAAATGAAAAGTTGTACAATAACAACAACGGTAATTTTTTGAAGTTTGTAGAATATCTAGCCCTCTTTGACCCTGTAATGAACGAACATTTGCGCAGAGTCAAAAATCAAGACATTATGGTACATTATCTGGGAAAAGATATTCAAAATGAACTTATGCAGATCCTAGCAGGAGCTATTAAAAATAAAATTTTGTCACTTGTGAAATTGGCAAAATATTACTCAATTATTTTGGATTGCACAACAGACGTTAGTCATATTGAACAGATGACTATGATTTTAGGTTTTGTTGATATTATCAAACCGTTAGATAGTGAGATATTCGAGCCTGCAGTAATAATAAGAGAACATTTCCTAGAATTTGTTCCATTAGAAGAAACTACTGGGGCATTCATAACAGAAACTTTGATTAAAAAGCTTGATCAAATGGAATTACAAATTGAAAATCTCCATGGGCAAGGGTATGATAATGTAAGTAATATGAAAGGAAAAGAAAAAGGTGTACAATACAGAATTCTACACATAAACCCGCGAGCCTTTTTTATTCCCTGCAATGCACATTCTTTAAACTTAGTTGTCAATGATGCCTTTAAATGTTGCCTAGAAGCGACTAATTTCTTCAGTTTAGTTCAACAGATTAAAAATTAGTTCTCTGCATCGACTCGACGTTGACATGTGTTTACTAGCCATATCGTGAATTTAACAGTTAAACCATTGAGCGAAACATGATGGGAAAGTAGAATTGATGATTTGAAACCTATAAGGTATCAGCTAGGTACAATATATGATGCTTTAATGGAGATTTTTGATGACCCAAGACTAAATAATTCATCTGGTAATACTTCCCGAACGGACGCAAAGGCTCTTGCTGATGCAATTTGTAAATTCAAGTTTATGGTATCCCTTGTCACATGGTACAACATTCTTAATGAAGTGAATGTTACAAGCAAAATACTACAAAAAGAGGATTCTGCTATAAATTCAGCTACAAAACAACTTCAAGTGACTAAGAATTACCTCTTAAAATGTAGGAGTGATAATGGTTTTGAACAAGTTTTAATTGATGCTGCCGAGATTGCAAAGGAATTAGAAACAGAAGCGAAATTTGAGCCGATGAATGTAGAAGAAGGAGACATAAACGGCAGTTTGAATATGAAGCTCAAGACGAGGCACCACAAGATCCTAAACATAAATTCAAAGTAGAATTCTACTACACTATCTTGGACATGGCTATACAGTCTATTGAAGAGAGGTTCCAACAATTAGAACAACATGATATTTTATTTGGCTTCCTTTATGATATATCCAATATCAACAAAAAGACATCTGCGGATATACTTACTGACTGCAAACATTTAGAAACGTCTTTGACGCATAAAGATAATAAAGATATTGATGCCTATGATCTTTGTAATGAGCTTCAAGTAGTAGCTCAAAGGCTTCCAAAGCCTATGTCACCATCAGATGTGCTCCTCTATATAGTACAACAAAAATTGGAAGATTGTGTACCAAATGTTGTTGTTTCCTTGAGAATATTATTAACACTTGCAGTGTCCGTGGCTAGTGGAGAACGCAGTTTTTCAAAATTGAAATTAATTAAAAGTTACTTGCGTTCAACTATGTCGCAAAGCAGACTTGTGGACTTAGCAACAATTTCAATAGAATGTGATTACGCTTCGACACTGGAATTGAAGGAATTAGTAGAAACTTTTGCGAGGAAGAAGGCAAGAAAAATTAAATTTTAATTTTGTAACGTTTATGCAATTGATAATAAATTAATATGTCACTTTAAATTTATTGTTTTCTTATATATATTTATTTTTTTATTAATTTGTGTGAAAGGGGGCGTTTTAATAAGTTTTGCCTAGGGCGATAAATAAGCTGGCGCCGGCCCTGCGTAACATTTTAATAATGAATAAAAATTACAGAAAACTCTTATTTGAAACATGAAAAAAACATGCAAACAAGCGTGATATAAGGTTCAACAAAACACAATCGAACGCAATTGTCTCGATGGCTAATTGAACATTGAGCCTGAAATAAGTCCAATCTGTGTGTGTGTGTGAGAGTGTGTATGTGTGTGAGTAGCGTGTGTGTCTGATTCTGATTCAATCGAATTTCCGAATGAACTTTATTAATACTGATTGGTTGGTTGTTATCAATTACAATTTTCAAGCAATTCGTTCCAGTGTAATCCACAAATGAAAAGTCAAAGAATTTTCATAATTTTCCTGCTATT